>JAEIFU010001182.1:0-78571 GCA_018904235.1 Lordiphosa stackelbergi | reverse complement strand
CAACAGAAATCTCTTGAGACCTAAAAGTATGCAATGTTCAAATACATCGACTGACACTCTCTCACTTTCTCTGTCTCTCATTCTCTTACTCAATGCAAGTCCCATGGTCCATTGCATCCGTCGCCAATTGTTAGACACTTTGATTTCTAGTTGCCCAGCACAATTGCAGTTTCTCCGTTTCTTTTTCCATTTTGCACTTCCTGGTGCTGGGATATGCAAAGTGTTGTCGTTGTCTTCTTTAGCTGCTGCTTGACAATTCCAGACACTTGCATAATCTGTAGTGCCGTTTATGCAAAGTGTCCAAGCCAAAAAAAAAAAATAACAAAAATAATAAGTTTGGGGGATAATGTAAAGAGGTGTCTGAATTGTTAAGCTTGCCAAAGTGCGCAGAAGAGGATTCGAAGTTTTATTGAATAAGTTGATAACACATTCAAGTACTTTTGTTGCTGTCGTTTGGTTTCTAGAATTGTATGTTTTAATACATTCAAGAAAGAAATTTAGATGCCACAATTTACACCAGCACGCAACGGTCCATTATTCCTCTAAAAAACGCTTTTAAAAGCAAGCGATACAGCGACGCAATAAAGACCGGTTTCAAAATCAGAAAACCGATTGATTTTGTAGCGACTTTTCCTTAAATTTAGGTGCCTACCGCTTATTTATCACCAAATTTTCTTTGCTCATTATATAAGAACTTTCTGGCGAATTCGAACTGGTGAATTAAAAGTTGTCTCATGTTTTAAGGCAGATGGCAGATTCAATTTAATACAAGTAGCATACCAGACGCTTTGCCACCAGCACGTACAATAGCGCAACCGTTAGAGAGAGACGGCATTCCAATTGCGATCAGACCAAGGGCCCCGAGTTCGAATCCCAGCAGTGTAAGTAAATAGGTAAGTAGGTCTTCTTCTTCAACGCCGGTCTCGGCCGCTGTTACTAATGCCCGCCAGTCGTTTCTGCTCCGTACGAGCTGGCACCAGTTTTTCACACCAAGCTTGGAGATGTCTTTCCGCACCTGGCCGTCCCATCTTAGTGGTGGTCGGTCCCACCTTTCCTTGTCACAGCTCTTTCGCATTCCTCTTGTAGACCATTTTTACTGGAGCTTGTTCGTCCATTCGGGTAACATATCCTAGCCAGAGCAGCCGCTTTTACTTTATGCGCTTGCCTAGACTATGTAGTATCCCCAAAGAGCTCATACATTTCGTCATTCTTTCGGATAGGTAGGTAGGTTTTATTATACATAAAGTTTACAAGGTTTTTTCAATAAATAGTGTAGTTAATTTATACAGGGTTGCCCATATTCGACGGACCCATGTTTTTTTTAAAATCAAAGAAAATAAAAAAAAATTTGGCGGTTGGCAATCTTAATCATTTAATTTGTTCAAGTAGATTTGTTTACATAAATTTTTAATATGATATCTCTCAAATGGCCGCCTCTGGCGTTGATGGCGTATTGTGCCCTTTTTGCAGCATTTTCCATCGATTTCGCCAACATTTCGGCCGGAATAGCGGCTATTTCTTCACGAATGTTGTCCTTGAGCTCTTCTACGGTCCTTGGCTTGTTAACGTAAACCTTTGAATTCAAATATCCCCACAAGAAGAAGAAGTCAGGCGGCGTCAAATCGGGCGAACACGGTGGCCAGTCCAAATCACCACTTTTCGACATCAAACGGCCCGGAAACAATTTCTTCAGAAAATCGATTGTTATGCGACTTGTGTGCGGTGGAGCGCCGTCTTGTTGAAACCAGAACTGCCCTCTATAGCTTTCGACGAATATTGGCATCACAAAAATTGGTCATCATGTCGCGATAACGCTCCTGGTTGATGGTAAGGCCATTTTCATTTTGGAGAAAAACGGCCCAATGACCGTTTAGCATAACGCCGCACCAAACTGTGACTTTCGTCATGAAGAGAGGCGCATTCTTGAATTTCCTGAGGATTTTCAGTGGCGTAAATACGGCAATTTGCTTATTTACGGTCCCATTCAATGTGAAATGTGAAAATGTGGGGAATTTTTAAAAGCTGTTGATGCTGATCAAGAATATATATACTTTATAGGGTCGGAAATGTTTCCTTCTTCCTGTTACATACATTTGCACAACTTCATGATCCCCCTTTTACCCATTTTTAATGGGTACAGGGTATAAAAACAATGGTTGCCTTTTTTATGCGTTCATTTATGTTGTCGTTTCAGAGTAGTTTCTTGTCCAGAATGACACCCAAGTATTTGACATTGTCACCAAATGCAAGTCTTACTCCGTTGAATTTAAGGAATAAGTTCACGAATTTTGTACTTCCTGGTGAAAAGAACTAATTCCGTTTTAGCCGGGTTCACGCCCAAGCCACAAGATTTTGTCCACTGAGCAAGTGTTGTCAGTGCGTTCTGCATGAGGTCACACAGCATTTGAGGAAACATTCCGCATTTGAAGATGGCAATATCATCCGCGTAAGCCACCACCACGTGTCCCTCCTCTTCCATCAATCGAAGCAGTTGGTTAACTGTTACGATCCATAGTAGAGGAGAGAGAACACCTCCTTGCGGAGTACCTCTACTTACAAATCTGGGAGCAGTTGCACGGCCAAGTTGGGAATACACCCTTCTGCTGGTTAGCAATTGGTCGATGAATCTTACTAGCGGCACATCTGCTCCCACATATGTCAAGGCAGAGGTGATGGCGTTAGGTTGGACGTCATTGAAGGCACCCTCTATGTAGAGAAATGCTACTATAAAAAAGTCCCTTACTTCAAGTGATCTTTCAATCCTTGAGACCAGGGAGTGCAGGGCGGTTTCAGTAGACCTACCCTTGCTGTATGTAGGTTGGGTGTGTGCTAGAAGAGCGGGACTAATAGATTGCCTTTAGTGGGGATATAGTTGACCTTAAGACAGCTTACATAGATTGTGTCATGTCACGTCATTGTGTACCCAATGGTTTGCTGTAATTGGGCAGGATATATGTAATCGAGACCTGGCGACTTAAATGGTTCGAACGAATCGATAGCCCATTTAATTCTGGTCTCCGTGACAATGGTTTTGTCGTATTGCGTAGAAAGGTCGGTTGGCCTAACCTGAGGTATTAAGTTAAGGGAGCATTCAGGGAAGTGAGTGCTTAGCAGAAGATTTTGAGATTCTTCGCTCGAGTCGGTCCAGGTTCCGACTGTTTTTTGTAAGAGTCCTGGCGAGGTTGGTGAGCTAGCCAGGATCTTTCTGAGCCGGGATGCATCAGAAGTAGATTCAATATTACTACAGAAATGAGTTCAGGAGGAGCGTTTAGCCCTCCTGGTAGCTTTCTTATAAGTACCTAGCTTTTGTTTATATAACTCCCAAGCGGTTGTTTGTTCGTTATATTTGGCTTCGTTATATCGGTCGTTATATTGTCTGGCATACTCATCACCCTTTGAATGTAGCTAAGTGCAATTGCTATGTGTCCAAATAAAACGGGCCTAGTCCTGTTTCGATGTGCAGTGCATAGTTTGGCGTACTCAAACGAAATATAGCCCCATATTTGGTTGGCGTAAAATATTATGGCTTTGGACATTGCCGTGAAGTATTTATACTTAACACTATGAGCCACTTCTTGTTTACCGAGCAGTGACTTGCAGCATGAGTTGATTGCCTTCATTGAGTCGCCTAGTTTTTCTCGCAACTTGAAAATCAACTCACAACTAAGATTGTAATCATACCGAACCGCGGAAAAATACGATAGATGACAAATGGTGAAGAAGAAAAAAGACCAGAGCAAAATGAATGATTTTTCTAATTTTACCATGAAGGAGAAATAACTAAATTATGGAAAAAATACCATAACGAAACCAAATTAGAAAACATGCAAAGATATCATCAGGTCCACTATTTTCGCTTGCAACTTAGTACAGAGACCTGCCAGAAGCAATCCAAAATTTCAAAATATGTTTATGATAAGTCAAACTTTTCGCTCGTAAGTGAACTCAACACATTCACCAAATTCGGTACTGCCTTTTGCGGTCCGTACGAATCGACGCGTGCCGAACGAGAAAACGAAAGTACAGTATTATTCAATACATTTACCGTAATTGTGCTTTGAATAGTACGCTACGAACCATTTGCAGAACTTGCCTTTATATAGTATCTTCTTGTGTTCAGTAAGTACGGAATTTGGGGTGGTAGCTTGAAAAGAGCATATTTTGACCTATTTTAAAATATTTTACCATATGCTTTTTGCCTACTGAAAACATATTTTGGATATGATTATCTAAAAAAGTACCAATATTGTTATTTGACAACAAAAAAATATCCGTTGTCTAATTATAACTCAATTTCTTTCAGATTTCTGATTGCTGATCTTATTCTCATCCTCCTAAACCCAATAACGAAACTGCTTGAGAAGGATATTTATTTTTCTTAGAAAAGTTCAGTCCTCCCCAATTTACAACAATTGATAGCGTTTTTGAAGATATTTATATTTCATATTTCCCAAAGCTTTTCTTAGTATTATATAGTATAGCAACTTTATCTGTTTTGAATTTAGAGAAAATTAAGATGCACAAATGTACAATGTACATTGTAAATACATTCAATTCATCTATAAAATTTGTTCAATATTGGTGGATTTATTTGATTTTTTTTATTGTGCATAATATATAAAAAAAAGGAAAACAATTTCTTAAATAACTTTCACACTAATTGGAATCAGGTAATGTAAATTAAAAGATTATTTTTAGAATTAAATATAGCAAATTTAATTTACACCTTGCACTTTTTATTACCAGTGTACGAAAGCAATTGCCTTCTTTAGTACCAACGATACAATTCACCATTCGCATAGCGACGATTTAGTGCATTCATATGCTGCACTCTCGGTCCAACGCCATTTACCAGCTCATCCCGCTGCCAATTTCGATAAGTCGCTGACTCCTGTAGCTTATCATCTCTGTCCCTGGCCTGTTGTTGCCACCATTTCAGTTGAGGCATCGGTGCCTGAGCCGGTACAACGGAAATAACCTGTGGCTGACGACGCGGCCACATACCCAACTTGGCCAAACGTTTCTGTTCATCAATGTCCGTACCATCGGGTGGTGTGTTCAGTATATGCAATTGTTGCACCGCATCCTTTTTGTAAGTGACTGAAGTACTCGTAGCGAGCGGATGAAATGGATCGTCGCCATAGAGTTCGCGATAACGGGGACTCTTGACCAGGCCAATGATTTGGAACAAGGCCAGACAGGTCACGCAATTGTAGCCCACAAAAACTAAGAGGGCAAACAGCTTTAATAATATGACAATGCTGGTAAAAAGCTCTGCACTTACGTATGTAGAAGCTACCCACTAAAGTGAGTACTATGAGTAAGCCCAAATTGATCAGTTTTTTAAGCATTATCATAAACACAATATGACAGCTAGCAATTTGTAGGAAAAACATGAATTCAAATAGGGCCAAAGGTAGAAGAAACCATTTCTGTAGCTGTTTTGAAAGAAAGAAATTTTTATTTAGGAATTGTACAGGGTAATTCAGAATTCTTACCTTAAGAGCACCCCAAATAGCCATAAAAGCAGCCACAATGTTAGCATACCACAGCACTTGATTAAATAGCAACACGTTTTCGGGATCTCATATAAAATTCTTAGTTTAGTTGGCAATCTCTTCACTCAAACTTTCAATATACTCACAATTCTCCACCCAGTGTATCAGTCGTCTTACCATTCTGTTGTCTTTGTATTGCGTATCCTGTTCGAAAAAATCAATAATTACCCGAAAACCCTCTACACCACGTACAAAAAGATATATGCTCAATGCCAAGCATTTGATCTGTAAATTCATTAAAAAAATTTTGACACAACTTAATTAAAATTTAAAATCTAATTTAAATATGTACTATACTAACAATACTTAATACTGCCACAATAATCACGCCCAGACGCACCGAGCAGTAACACAAATAGGACTCCATAAACAACATATTATCCGTAATTGTAAACCATAATTCAAGCCACAACTAACTAACTGTCGCCATTAGATGGCTCAATGGTAAAACTGAATGAAAACGAATAACGAACAAAAGCCTAATGCAAATGGCAAATCCATGTTCCAAGATTCCTATCTAAATATAATGGGCTTAAATGCTGAATGAAAGGTAAATCATTTGTCATTCGCTTCTCGAACGTCATGGAGTTAACTACAGAAACTTGGGGCCAGGCCTCTAACTGGCAAGTTAGTCTGTCTGCATCATGTTGCTCATGGAGTCCTATCTGTTCTGTGCCTCTGTACGTTGGGGCGTACTGGCGATTAGTGCTGCCTGCATGGTAAAAGAAGCTTTTTGGATTTTTAATTTATTAAAATTAAATACTTTTTTTACCAGTTAAGAAGTTTAATTGTTATGTACATCATATTAACCAATGGAGTTGAGTTCTTGGTTTCTGTGGTAATGATCTTTGAGAATGATGCACACTACAAAACCAGCTTCTTAATACAAGAGGCATTGCTTTTTTTGGAGACATGTAAGTTGGAAAAAGAATATATCAGCTCTGCTAAAGATTGTTTTTGTTCTATAATTAATACAGGTATATTTAAAAATAGCCAAAAACTGTATTTTGACAAAGTAAAGTTATAAAAATTCAAAGCATTCTCAATTCCTGGTTACCAGGAAAATGTTTTTCTAGTGGGCCCATTAAGTTCTAATTTAATCAGGGATCATAAGTAATAGTTATGACTCATAACTTATGAGCTTAAAAAAGAATGGCCAAAAATGCGTCCCAGAAGAGTGGAAAAAATACACATATTTTTATCAAATTCAAATACAGGATAATCGTTTTTTTTTGTAAATTTTTATTTTAAAATTATTTTTAATTATTAAAATTAATTATTTTCTTGAAATTTTTAATTTTGATCTGCCTGCAAGTATGAGAAGCATTTGTCCCATACATGTCAAACCTCTATCTCTAACCATCTCTGAGATCTGTTTGTTCATACGGACGGACGGACAGACTGAAGGAGAGACAGACGGACAGAGGAGCATGGCTATATCGACTCGGCTGTTGAGGCTGATCAAGAATATATATACTTTATAGTGTCGGAAATGATTCCTTCTCCGTGTTACGTACTTTTGCACAAACTTAATATCCTCTATGTACCTTCGGCACAGAGTATAAAAACGATTAAATAATGTGACTACGATGCCAGGCTGAAAAAATTGTTTTGTCACGCAGTCAGTTTTAAAGCAATTTGACTGAAACTTGGCAGATGGATTTTATATACATCAAGCTTTTCAAAAATGTCAACATCACGCAGATCCGACGTCTATATCATATAGCTGTCATAGGAATGCTGAATTTGGTTTTCGTATAATATACTTTGCAAACTCTGGTCACAACAAAATTCAATTAATCAGAGCATTCGGCAAAACATTCTTTAAGGGTATATTTTTATTTGTTTATATTAAAAAATTAATATCTTTTAAACTATAAAAGTCTCCATCTTTTTGAAAACACCATAGTTTAAGTTACGTTTAGGGCAATAAATTGTATATATAATACTTTGAAGCTATACACTGTTCTCTGTATCAGGTTAGCACCAGTGGATCCAGGGGGGCCTATGGGGCTGAAGCCCCCTCCAGAGCCCAAATGTCTAAATCCACCAAATGTGTGTAAATTGCAATATATGAATTTCTAGTAATCAATGATTTCAGAAAAAGCTGCAAATTTTTAGATTGTTTCATCAACAAGAAATGTATTTACAAACGAAGAACTTTGGAATATGAGTTAAAAACGATCGTTGAAAGTCGGGTTGAATATTGGAATTCATTTTGAATTACTGCCATTTTAGACGTGGCAACAGTTTACTCGAAAGGTTCATTCTAATCGATTCCTATCGAAATCTCTTTTTATATATCGACATCTATAGGAGCCGATAAAATTAAATATCTACACAGAATACGGGCAGAGAAAAATCTACTCTCTTCTCCTTGAAGGCGCTCAGCGCCGCTCTGCTCAGTTGTTAAAAAAATTGTTGATGTATTGTAATTTTTGAAAATACCGATAAACTTGTTGTCGAAATGGGATTTGAGTTGAGAAAATAATTCGTTTATATGACGCTTTTGGTAATTTTTTCACATTGTACACTTCTGTTTTTACGATGGTTCAGGCACTGCAGGCCTATTCCGGTTTTCACTTAATTTAATTTGTTGAAATTCGATTTGGTCACCTGTTCCGATTTTCACAATTCAAAAGATTTACTTCATTTGAATTTTCGAAGCCGATAAATTAAAAGTTAATGCGTTTTTTAACTTTGAGGTGTCAAAATATTGGCTTAACATTATTTTGTACCAACGTTTAGTGTATTTAGATACGTTCTGCAATTTCATTGAAAAAAAAATAATTTGTAACAAAACAATCAATTTTTTTCATGAAGAGACTTTGACTTTGAAGACTTTGTCATGTGCCTGCCAAATCGAACTCACAAAAGAAAGTTCAACCTGTTCTTAAAAAGCTTTATTATCAGCTTTTTTGACATTTCCTGATTTTTATGTTTGCAGCATATTAAGGTGAAAAAAGTAGTCAAAGGAAACCTTTTGGAAACAAAACATTAAATTGCAAATCTAATGCAAATCGTTCAAGTACACCAGAAAAACTAAAAATACTAATCGTTCGATTTTGTTTCCATTTAAAATCGAAAATATATGAAAACCGGAATTAGACCTGTTAATGACGTATTGAACTTTTTATAGTGCCACCATTTACTTACCCATATGGAGATTTTATGATTTTCTTTTTGGGTTTGAGATTTAAAGGAAAATTTCTCGACATTTTGCACTGGATGGTTTGATACCAACACATACTTGTAGAAACTGCAAAGTGTGGAGGAGGACTTCAATAATTACACCGAGTCCAAGCTGACACAAAAAACTTATTTTATGGCCAAGAGCTGTTAGAACTGATTTGAAAAAAACTCGGACTACACTCGAGGCATACATAAAATCGAAGAAATTCGATAATTTTCCTGAATGACGATCCTTGTCACACTCGTCAACAGCTTAGCAGTTTTTCTCTGCTGAAAAGATTGAACACCTACCATCGTGCCTATATGTCTAAGGACAGACTCAACGCCACCCCCATTGATGTGAAAAATCGGAAATAAAGGGAACGAAAAATACTAAAAAAAAACTTGACTAGTTTTAGGTAATAGTAAGGAATACCAATTTCTGCTTTCACTGTCATATATTAAAGTACAATACAATTTTTTTAAGGCTTAGGTCTCACATGCAAATAATTGCCGAAATTTTGATGAAAACTTGTATGCAGATTTTGCATAACCTAAAAGTTCCCAAATTAGTCCTATTTTTGCCAAACTTTCATCAAATTATGTGCCTGTGTGACCTTAGCTCTAGTCCAATGTTTATTGTTTGAGCAGGTGTGGATTGATAATTTTAAAATCTTTCGCGCGATTAAAAAATTTTGCCCCGGCATATCTTTTCCAACATTTTACCTATAAAATTTCTTACGGTTGTTTGACAAGATTCGTTTTATGGTTGCGGTCTGTGTTATTACAATTGCTGGTTTAGAAAGAATTAGTTAAAATTTTCAAATATTGCTATTTCCTGCGGCCAAAATCCATCTGGCTTCTACTATTTACAATCTATGTTTGAGTGGGTTTGAGAAACCCTTTGTCACTGAAAATTATTTGATGAATCAAACTTTCTTATTACTATTTGAAAATCTGGTTTTAAAGATAAAAAATCATAAAGAAACCTGTAGCTGATCGCCGCAACTTTATGGCTAGTAAATTCTTTAAAGTTCACAGTCCATCAATTTCCATTGGGATGTAATGGCCAATTTACCATATATTCTTGGCATAAGTAGATTAAAAATGTATTTTTCACTATTATTTGACATTGACAAAAAGCTTCAACATATTTTTGTAATTTGTAAAACCTAATATTGCCAAATTCATTTTAAAAAGAATCCATGGATGACCCCCGATAACAATAAGAAAAACTAAAAAATAACAAAAAAAATGTCTGCCCGTAGCCCCCTTCCTAGACAATTCCTAAGATCCACCCCTGGTTCCCCTTGTGTGAGTCTTTATCGCTTAATTAAGGCCAAACCAAAAGAGTAACAATTTTATTTATTTTTCTGTTTATTGTCGATTAAATTCTTGGTAAAACATAACAAAGGTTGTTAATATTCCATTTGATTTCGTTTTTTTTTTTATTTTTTTCAAAAATAACATAAGAAATAACAATTTAAATAAGGTCATCAGGCTAAAAAACTCTTTGTTTTTAGCCGTATTTTTACATTTAAACCAATATATATACTAATTAGAACATTTTTTCATTAATTTAATAGTGCGTCGATCCTCGCTTTTTATACTCTGTACCGAAGGTACATAGAGTATATTAAGTTTGTGCAAAAGTATGTAACAGGGAGAAGGAATAATTTCCGACCCTATAAAGTATATATATATTCTTGATCAGCATCAACAGCCGAGTCGATACAGCCATGTCCGTCTGTAAGTCTGTCCGTCTGTCCGTCCGTCTGTCCGTCCGTATGAACAAACAGATCTCAGAGATGGTAAGAGATAGAGGTTTGACATGTATGGGACAAATACTTCTTATACTTGCAGGCAGATCGAGTTTATTTTCAATTTTTGCCACGCCCCCTCCCGCCCCCGCAATTCGGAAAACACGTCATATCTCCCACAGTTTTGTAGATAGGTGATTCGTGCCTTCTAGAGATAGTTAGTCATTAGTAATATATATATATTTGCCGAAGAAATGATAAAGATCGGATGAGCGGTTCTCAAGTTATGATCAAAATAGAGAAATAACCCCCGCCACCCCCTCCCACCCTCTCACAACCAACGCACAATCTTAGAGAGAGAGAGAGAGAGAAGGAGAGAAAGAGAGAGAGAGAGAGAGAGAGAGAGAAACTTAGACATACTCTAGGTACAGAGTATAAATATAGTCGGGCTTGACCGACTTTCTCACTTGTTTAGAATGACCTTTTGAGGTTTTGGAAGAGAGTCATACAAGTTTCCGATGTAATCCAGAGAAACTACTGACCAAGCGCTTTTTATGCTTTGAATTAGATCCTCTTTGCTTGAATATTGTGTTCCGGACTCATATAATTTACGAACAAGCCACCCCCACACATTTTCAATGATATTTATGTCGGGTGAGTAAGGTGGCCACTGCACTAAACTCACATTTTGGCCCTCAATCCAGGATTTTACCACCCGTGCATTGTAAATCGGGGCGTTATCTTGTTGAAATTGCCATTGCAGATTTCCAAACAAGTTTTTTAAGTGCGGAAAAGTAGTTTCGAGTACGTTTTTATAAGTGTTTGCATTCATCCTGGCGCTTAAAAACTGCAATTCACTTGTAAGAGATGGCTCCCCATACCATCACGCCACCCACCCGACTATGCAAGCGATCCAACTGATGCTCTTCTTTGCGTAGATCATGGAAGTAGTAATTGTAGCCGTCTGGCCCCTCTAAATTAAACTTCTTTTCATCCGAAAAGACAACGTAACGCCAATCTTGATTCCAGGTCATGTGCTCTCGTGCGAAATTCAAGCGCATTTCCTCTCGCGCCAAGTTAAGAGGAGGTTTTTTCTTAAGTCTTATAGCCTATTTCAGGTTTTTTATTTCATTCTAAAAATGAACCGTTTATTGACAAATGTCAATTTTAACTTTGACCAAAACAGCTGCTTTGTTTGTTTTAAATAACAGGCGGCACTTTCAAACTTACGTGAACTTTTTGGAATATTTAGCAAAAAAAAAAAAAAATACCCCTCAGGGCAGCAATCCTCGTGGCGGACGCATTGCCATCGCCCTGAACTATCAGCAGAAAGCTAAATACACAACTTATTTTTAGTAAATTTTTTACCTATTAATATTTTAAGCAAAATACGCCTACTTTTTCGGGGCAATTGTCATCATTTTCGAGAAATGATAGAAATTAAAGGCAAAATGAAGTGACAATTCGTATGGAAGAAATGATATCATTTTCATCATTTCATGAAATGAAGCTTCATTTGTTCAGTGGAAATAGGGTATTAGGGCCGTTTTCTCATGTTGCTGTTTTTACAAATCTAGGTGGATTTGCTGTATTTGCTTTGCTCATGTTCATGGTTAGCCATCTAGATGGTATTTGTTGCCATCTACTTCATCCTCATGTATTTCAAAACCATGTACATGCTTAACCAAATTATGTATTTATATGTGTGCACGCATATGGTCACACTAAAAAATATTTAAAATAAAAAAACAACTGCTGCTAAAAACAGTTTAGTCTGAATTGATAAAAAGTAAACCCAAATTGAAAAATATTGGATGTGGCTTTTGTATGCAAAAACCCGCAGACATAGCCAAAGAGGCAGATCCGCATTTTAATTCCCCTAGTTCATTGCTTAAGCTAAGTTCACACATGCAGATAATTTAGCCAAATTTTGATTTAAATAGAGATGATTGAAGATTTTACAGGATTTAAAACAAAAGCTGTAGTTTCATACGCAAATAATTTGATCAAATATGCCCGGAAAGTTCCACAATTTGGCATTTATGGCCAAATTTTCATCAAAATTTGTCCAAATTATTTGCCTGGGTGAAAATAGCTGTAGACCTATTACTTAATCTCCCATCATGGTAACAAGTCGTTCCAAAAAAATCCTTCTCCTCTTCTGCAAAATGCATGCTTTACTTTTTAAAATTGGCGCGCAATAATTAAAACAAAAATTTGCCGATTGACGAGGCGCTGCCAACTCACTTTTAGTGCCTGTCCAGCCCTCCCAGTGTGACCGTGGCGCAAATGCCCAAATTCATAATCCATCTACATGAGACAACCAATTGCACAAAATCCACCTAGTTGCGAAATCTAGGTGGATTTCGATTTGAGCAAAAACAGGAACATGAGAAAACGGCCCTTAGTCTCTGTAGGTGTGGAGCATTTCTTATCACTCTTTGATTTGTAGATAAGCTCGCTTTAACGCCTGTATTGGCTCTAATCCTTGAGGTCGAGTCATGAGAGTTAGATGCTTTTCGTAAAATTGCGCGAAGTTTATATATATTTGCATTTTATGTATTTAAAAAGATTATTTGAATCTGGCGCCAATCAAAGCTGAGTTCACTTTTAGGGGCACTTACGTCAAAGCAAACATAAATATGTTAGCATTCTGAAAAAAATACTAGATTGTCGATGTGTTCTCAGAAATACGCGAATAACTTCGACAAACGGTATTCACTTTCATTGGGACAACAACCGAGAGTCAACGGAGAATTAAATGGGCTTGTATAATAAACTTTAAGAAAAAATCGCATAGAATCAAATAGTTAAACCAGTGATGGCCAAAGTAAAAATTTCTTAAAAAAAAGTTAAAAATGCCAGATCTGTAAGCCGCATTTCTCAGCCATCGCGTTAAATTAGTCAAACCATTTATTAAATTGTTTTAGATTCCTCTCGTTGCTATCGGAATTGATAAAGTTATGAACAATCGCACGGTTCATTCGCGAGTTATATCTATTGATTTGAGGTACAATAGCAAAAAGCGGTATTTGGGCCATAACTTCAGATTTTGGGCGTGTGTTAGGAAACAACCAAGTATGAGGAAATGCTATACTCGTCTAGCCCAACAATATGTACTGGGTCCCGTGAAAAGTATGTGTAGATTTTTTTTTGTAGCACTGTGTAGTTTAAAAATTAATAAAATCATAACTTGTGAAGATACAATGTCAAGTTGAGACCTGTCCGATAAACCAAACCTGAGATATCACGTTTTTAAAAAACCCTTTTTTCCATTTTTTCTTTTTTGACGATTTTTAAAAGTGTTTATAATTTTAACAAATAAATTTTTTTGAGATCTAATTTCGGTTATTGTGTTTATTGTAACAAGAAATGTTGAATTTGGAGACCGTCCGATTTGAAAAAGAATGACCCATAGGAAAGATTGCGTTGCAAACCAAAAAAAATTATTTTCAAAAATCTCACGATCAATCACAGCTAAAATTTTTGTTGGCTCTTCCCCCCACACAAAAAAAAGAAACTCACAAACTCTTTTGGTCTGTGAAATAAAAAATAAAAAAATTGACGACTTGTAGAGCAGAGATATGTTAAAGTTAGAATTGTGATAAAATAAAAAAAAATTTTTAAAATTGTATTGTGATAAATTTGCTCCTGTACTAAATTGACGAATGTTAAGATTGAACTGAGTTGAAAATCGTGGTGTTTTTTTGACGTGTTGAATTGACATGTGTTTAATTTGAATGTGATAAAATAGTTTTAGCGGAAATTGCATTGTGTTTTATATGAATGTGTTAATATTGCTTGTGCTAATTTTGTGTTGTGATGAATTTGTGTGTTGTGTGAAATTGTATGTGTGCTAAATAAATGTGTCTCCCTTTGAATTCATCATCTTTCAAAATAGAGCAAAATAGAGATTTGAGGAAGACCAGTTGAGTTATGTGCTCATCGGTCATTCGACTTTAGGTGTCAGAAGCCACAGTTTTTATAGCCGGAGTCAAGAGTACCGATGGCACGGATCTTGCCGGTATAATAAGATATGACAATGCCAAGTAAGAAAGCACTGGCAATGTGTCTTATCTTAATAGGGTTCCGCTCCACGGTAAACCACAATTAAAATAGAGCTCCAATAATTTATTCCCTTGTCCTGGAGATTGTTGAGATTGAGCTTCCATATTCTTCATCGCATCCACTACTGCTTTGGTTGATTTTTCGTCTAAAAAAATGAAGACTTTAAATATAATTATAATTGACTTACATTAGAGCTTTCGGAGATTGCACATGTCCGAGCCTTACAAACATATGAAAATACAAGCATTCACATATTTTTGTACAATACCAATACATTTAATGTGCATCACTATGAAATTATACACAATATAAAAAAAAGCGTAAAGGCTGCTAACTCCACACACAAGGAACTCAAATTCCTAGAATTCAAATTATTTATACTTACATTTACTGTTTTTAAGAATGAGCTGCATTTAAGCCAAGCATCTCCATGCTCCATGAGAAGCTTGGCTTAGCCTTTTTGAGGGGCTGTATACACAGATGAGAGAAATCTAGATAACAGGTTTGCTCGGTGCCCCTTCGCTGCCAGCTGCGCTGCTCTGGCGCTCTGGTTCGACTCTTGCCCTGTCTTGCTCTATCGTGGTTGTATTCGGTTCGAGTTCGTGACGAAGACGGTTGCTGTCTGAAACTCAACTGGTTTTGACCGAGCAAAGCTGTAGTCTAGATATTAGATGGTCGTTGCTGTATAGCCAATTTTACATTACATTTACATTTACATCTCCATGCTTTGCTTTTAAGTGCGCTACATGTGTACACTGCGATTCTGTGCATCAACTACAATTAAAGTAGTTTTTTAAACATTTGGCTTAAAGCGTAGTATACACTTCCACCAAAGAACTGCCAAAGCAAAAATACCAAATATGCCAATTCTTTTGTTTTGTGACAGTGTGACCAGATTGTAAGATGTAATATGGTCGCATTGCATAGAGGGTTATATTTGGTTTGATTTTAAATTATAAGTTTCACAATCAGTAAATACAAATGATTAACATGCGTTCTTCACGGCCCTGATGAGCAGATATGTCAATTTAGTGATGATTAAATTCATAATTATTACCCAGTTTCAATTTGGTTGAAGTCTCACGATGTTTTGTAGCTTGCTTTGAAAATTGCGCTCAATCAGTGATGGGAAAATTTTTTAAATTTCACCCGACGACGCATATTTGTGTATCGACAATGTGCGATACCTGTTGAAATAATTAAAATTAATTATTCAGGGATTTTATCGGTATTTAATTGAGGCCTTTTTATTGGAAGTGTGGACTACCACCAAAGAGACTACCAAAGGGCTTTGGCAATGCAGTTTTTTGTTTTGGCAAGTCTTTGGTGGAAGTGTATACTACGCTTTATATGTAAAGAGCACAAGAAACAGTTATTCGCAACAGTGTGACCGAACGCTAAAACAATAATATCAGCAAAAATTAATCGATTTTCGATATATTGCTTTCGACATCACTAGTTTCAACTAAGTTCAGTGACAGAACCCTTTATGTGGTACATTTATGCCACGTCCATTGACGTTAAAACGTGGCTTCCCTTGCATGCTTTTCGGCAATGAAAGCTGGAAGGACGTTCGGGCACGATCCCAATCCAGTACTAGGAAGTAGAAATAAAAAAAGGATAAATTAGCAAACTGCTTCAATATTCAGAATACGTCAGATTGAAATACATGGCCTTTCTGGCAAATCAAAAATTACGAAAAGGTTTTTATCAACATTTTATAGTCAATCAGAATGCTGCCTCAACGCATTGCACCATCGCACACGCCTTATAGCTGTTTAAGCTGATTTGTGCTAATTTCAAGTACTTGTAAATCGTTAGGGCTTGACAAAATTACTTTAATTAAAATCTGATGCTGTCTTATTTAGTATAAACATTATCTGTTCATACGAAAATCTCTACAGATTTCTGGGACACTACTGAGTATTATATATTATGAATCATTTTACAGATCCCACGCAGCTTTTATTTTTTGCACAATTCTATTGTATTGGACAAGCTATGGCTTGTCTAACGGCTGCTTACGGAGCTTACAGGGTGAGTCCCTTATACAAATTGTATTCCTCTAACAACAACGATAACTATTCAAAGCTTTTTCTGTTACTTAGCTCAAAAGAAATCATATCATTCCCTTGTTTATATTCGAATGTGTTTACACTGTCCAAAATGTTTCGATGACTGTACTTGTTTTACAAATTATACGTCATTGGGTTGGACTTACCACTTTGATTATGCTAACGCTGGCTATGACCTTCTATGACAGTTTGTATTTAAAATATTTTAAGCACAAATTTTGTTTGAAACACAAATCGATATTTTATTATTTATTTTAGTGCTGGTGACTTATGATACCTTGGCTTTGCTGGCGTTTATACAAATCATTAATCTGGTAAAAAGCGAACGATATCAACGGCTCTATGGCAGCGATCCCTTTCATCCTGTACTGAGGACAACTGTGCCGGAAAATGTTATATCGAACAAAATAACTACAACTCAACCGCCTGAGGCGGGCCTAATGATTGTGGATATTCCTCAAACAAAATGGTGGCATGGAAAAAGTGTTAAAGTATTCAATCAGAAGGATGAGCCTGAGATATCAAAGAATTTTCAGCGTCATGAATTGCTATCTGCTGTTTTGTTGCGGAACGCGGTGGAGGGAGAATATTTCTATCGAGAAAAGATAAAGGTACAGAAAGAAGTTTAGACACTGACTCATATTGTTTTAAATAATTAAAACACAGTTAAGATTTTTGTGAATATTTATTATATGGTTGCCATATCAATAAAAATCTATTAAAGTTAATAAAGCTTTTCACTTAAAGCTTACATTGTCGTTAGCGTGCTTTTGAAAACCTTGAACTAAAGCTTACATAATTTTACAAAAATTAAGTACAAGCACAGCAACAAAACTTAAAGCTTTATATTGAATAGCTTTTCTATCCCAGTGAGCAAAAAAACCAGCAATTGACGAAGTAGAATCAAAAAGAAGCCTTAGCCGTAATATTAGATATATATTAGAAAACTTAGTTAAGAACGGGACTTTTGTAGACAAAAAACTAGCCTAAAATAAAGAACCGGGGCAAATTTTGCAATTTAAATATCAAGTCCATTGCATCAAAATAACTCAACATTCTGACAGATCAGTTTGATTTGAAGTAATCTCTCCAATTATAAAGGAAATTTCCATATCCCAGACTTTAGGCGGCATTCCTTCCCTTATCGGTCTAGACCCTTTAGAGTTAAGCCCAAAGTGAGCGTAACTCAACAAAATGATTCTAAAAGTCGGGCTTTTGTCAAATTAAGATAAAAATGTTATTGGCACTAAAGGTGGAAAATAATCGTTAGTTTTTTTTTTTTTTTGAAACTATCGATTGATTTAGTTAGTATGTTTATATATAAATATGTGCTAATAAATACGAAAACGGACTTAAGTTTAACAAACTACTTAAAATTTTATTGAAGGGGTTGGATGGGCTTTGAAATCTTAACACAAATTTCTAGAGATTTTACCGAAGGTTGACTTGAAAATCTCTCCTATAATTCCTCGGTGCCACAGAACTTCGAGAGATTTAATTTTTTAGAAAATCTAGTTAGAACACCAGATGATCCAATTTAAGTTCCATCTCCAAAAACTGTAACCTTTTAGCTGCAAGCAAACAAATAAATTTTTTCCCAGTGTTGCTTACGACGACGAGTTGAGACGGACGGGGTCCCCTGGTTCCCTAGCTCTTTCGGGTGGGGTGGGTTTTTGTGTCAAGCTCAGACGTCCGCATTACATAAGTTTATTTTATAGGACCCCTACAGAAACTAATACGGGAGCGATTCCTCCAAACAAACTCTTTAATCAAATCTAAATTCCAAATTTACAAACATGTACAAATTGTACCAAAACAGTTGTTGCTTTCGTTACCAGCTGATCATCATTGTGGGTGAGGTCTTCAGATGTTGGTCGACTCTCACATTCTTCACCCTACCCAACCTTGATCTTTGGAATCAATTTTTAGCAAAGATCCCCTTGAAAGAATACCGCCTACCCTTTTTAGGTCACCATGTCACCAAGGAATACAAGGATTTAGCGTTCCATTTTCTATAAACTTATTCCAAAACTAAAATTTATTAACAAAAGATTATAGCGGTTTTCATGTTTTCATTTAACAGCCAAAGGCAATTCCATTATTCATCTTTAATATAAAGACAGTAATAGGCCGAGAAGCCGGAAGGCGTCAAGCCCACCGACCTTAAACAGGGCTTCATTCCTTTCTATACGAACATAAAAATAATTACGTTAATTTAATTCTTTCTTTCAACTAGCATTTAGAATAATAGCTTTATAGCATTCGTACAACAAAAGTCAAAAGTTCTTTTCTTTTCTTTTTCAAAGTCAAACTAGAATTGCATGTACTCAATCTTTACTGTACTTCTGTCGTACTAATAGCTGAACCCATATGTAAAGGTTCAAAAAAAAATACACAATATTATTTAAGGGCACACAAGGGTTAACACTGCAAATTTGAGCAGGCAAACAGCTGATCGGCAAAGATATTTTAAACAAGATCATTGACCTCCCAGCGGCGCACAGCTAAATGAGGCGAGCCCACAGCATGCATTACAACAGCCCACAAAGTATAAAACACTAGCGCTACACTTTGTATACCGAGCAGAGATTAAAACGACGAACAACTAAGGGTTTGGGTTACGGTTATAATTTCTTAACTTTTTACGGTTATATTACGGTTGTGAGAATATAGTTATTAGGGTTTCGGTTATTAGCCTTATTCTGTTTCGGGTTTCGATTACGGTTACGGTTATTATTATAAAATATTACTTTGACATTTTAATCTCATTTATTCAGTTAATGTACTTAGTTCTAATTTCTGATACAGAATTTTCACCAATTTTTTCGCTTGTTTTAAAGTTTACGAGTCAAGTTTAACTAATTAGATAAATATACATTGGTCAACGAATATACTATTTTTCATAAAGTGATTGTTTTAGTGATCTTTTTGGTTATAAATCGTAGTGCTTTTAGGCAGGCTCTAGGTCATTAAGTTATGATTTTGTTCATAACTTAAAGCACACAGAACACCACAAAGGAGGCTGGTTGAATGTATAGCTATTTCAGCAGTCTGCGCCTGACTTCAATGAGCTGACAGAAGTTACCTCATGACAGAACTGCTATGACCGAAAAAGACAGGCTTGTTGCAAAGTCCGACTTAAGCAGCAAACGCCAAAATAACTCATTCTTTGAGTGTGTGCATGCCCCGTATCGGCCCTTCTGTTGTTAGTTGAAAATTCTTTTCCCAGGCGCCAATCGTTTGAGTGTGCCCAATGCAATTAAGCGGTGGTATTGTTTTTAAAGAAACTATTTTAGGTTTTAGTTTCTAACAACTGCGTCGTGCCCCACGCATTTTATCACAAAGTGATTGTTTTAGTGACCATTTGATTATAAATCGTAGAACCTTTAGGCAGGCTCTAGGTCTTTAAGATATGATTTTGTCCATAACTTTTCTAAAACAAGACTATTTTTCGCTATGTACCTTCATATAACCAATGGCACATTTTAATCGATATTAATTACATCTAAATATCATAATAGCATGTAGAGTCCAGAAGCGAGTCACTGTGAGATCATTATAAATTTTACTCTGAACACAAACACTCAAGGAGAAATTAGCTGCATTTTTTCCCCACCATTTCAACATTTCTACCTCGCATAGCAATCTTGTTTGTTTTAGAAACATATTAAATGAAGAAGTGAGATTGTTCATTGGGAACTATTTAATTTTTCGATTTTTCTTTGCACGTGATACCCGTAATCAAAGATCATATACGCGTATAGTGCACTGAAAATTTTCGTCAAAATTGAATTGGGGCTTATTTCCCAGATAATTGAATCGAGTGTGGGGGGGGGGTGTGTAATCTTTCTAACTATCAAATATGTTCAATTTCGAAGCCTGTTACTTGTTGCCTGGTCACACTACATTGTCGGAGCAGCTCTGGAAATTATCAAACAATTTCCGCTGCGACGAAATTTCCAGCATCTCAGAACCTAGCTTCTATGCTACATAACTGTTTATCACCAATGTATATAAGATACTTTTCAGGCACTTTCTAGTTATGACAGCCCGTTAGCAACAGTACGGCGCATAATAAACAAGCAGCCATTTTAGTGAATAAACTCATATGTATGTAAAGTATTCATTGTATTAGTTAAAGAAAACCGAAATAAACCCATATATTTGTTTCGGTTACGGTACTATAACCGGTTTTGTAAATAAAAGGTTATACGGTTACGGTTGTAAGAAACAATTTTTTTTCGGTTACAGTTACGGTTTTGGTTTCAAATTTGAAAGTGTTTTTTGGGGGTTACGGGTTACGGTTTTGGTAGGTTTGATTCTATGTGACAGCGTGGTATCAAAGGGTTTGTTAAAGTCTTCGAAACCCTATTTGGTCGAAAATTCGAACTGCGTTCGTAGTTATGGTTTTCGTTTTTGGTTTCTTTAGGCATTCACACACAAATATATATGTGTGCATGTGTGTAGTTGATTTCTGACGTGTGGCGTGTGCGTGCATCTCAGCATCAGCAAAAAAAACAACTAATTTTAAATAGCTTTTAGTCGATTTGTTTTATATTCTTGTATATTTGAATGGCTAATAAATTGTTGAAATATACCTTTAATAAATAATTTAACTTAACATACCGCACAGGGCTGTACTTCAATAGCATTACCACTCTATATACCTTTTGATTCAAAGTACATTACGTCGTAAAATACCGCATTACAACAGCGCATACTATACATCATGTATGTATCGTTTAGTGAGCGGCCCATCAACACCGTCCATTACATTTCTTAGAATGTTAGGTGCAGTTGTAATGGAGCTTCGAAAAGCGTTCGGCTATCGCCCACTTTTCGATTACAAAGTAATGGGGATTCGAAAGCTAGCGTTCTATGAAAGCGGCCATGCTAATGTAAATGTATACTGGTTTGTAATCGATGCTGTGCGACACACAGCCTTCGGGGAGGTGTTTAAGAGGTGCTCGATTACGTAATGTGCGTTTGCGCCCGCTGGGCTCTTCGAGGAGATGTGTGTATGGTTGTTGTTGTGTTTGTTGTTATTCTTTTCTTTTTCTTCAGCATTAATACATGGGCGAGTAATAGCTCATAGGAGAGAATTCCAAACAACTCTCACCAAGTTGACAGCGTAGTAACAGTGAATATTAAAAGCTCCATTATAAGTAGTGACAACCATATGGACATAGGTGCATATGTATGGTTACTTGTATGTATGTATCAAATGCATGTCAATTTGGCTCGGCTGTTTCATAAAAATATGTAGGAAAATGCAACAAAATTAACAATAAAAGGCAAACTTACATATGTACATCCTGATCCCGCGATGAAAGGCCTTTCAATGTGGTATTAGTTGCTTTTCTTGGTAGTGCATACATATATACGTGTGGTTGGTTTGGATTAACTCTTAAAAGGGGTTTTATGGTTTTTGATTGTAGGGCAGTTTAACATTGGTTCACTTTTCGGTTTTGCTTCTTTTGCGCATTCCTAGGAATTCTCACTTTTTTCGTTGAATTAATTTTCTTTCGCAGTCACTTTCCCAGAAGGCAAGTTTAGAAAAAAAACAACATTAGCTGTACTGATCTGCAGCTTACTTCTTCACACATACAACACACACACACATGGCCTCCGTAAGGCTTAGCTTTTGGATTTTATCAGAGCTTAGTTGGCTGACTTTTAGTGGATTTTACTGACTTTTTGACCACCGTTCCAGCCTTGGGAACATGGTTAACCACTTGCGATATGCACTTTCACTGAATTTGACTTTTGCTCGATTGACTCTTATGCAATTTTAGTTTAGACTTTTGGACAATTTTGATATACTTCGACTCAAAAAAAAATGAATTTACGCCCTAATCACTTTTGCACTAAACGGGGACTCGCACTACACTTTTCGCTGGCTGGTTGTTAGCTGGATTCTGGGCTAAGTTGCTGGTTACGATGGATCATTCGCTGCTGCTTCTCTGCCAATTCCCAAGCGATTTGTGAGTCGGTTGGCGGTTTCGGCCCTTCTCGTATAGGACAAGGCACAATGCGGAGAGAATCCACTCGGCCAGAGAGAGATTCGCCAACAATATTAACAATTACCCACACCAATGATCTGTGCTTAGCAATGAACAGATGCTTAGCTGTGATTCTAATGGTGTGAGGACGCTGTCTGGTAGGATTTTTAATTCCTCCAGAAGATCTGTGGGGTAAAAGTGGATTTTCTCAGCAAAAATCAAGAAATCTCACACGTCACACATACCTTCTCAAATAGAGCAATCAAGAAAATGAAAATTTTCTCTTTGCTGACGATTCTTGGGGTGGATGCCTCAAGATTAGGTCAAGTTCGATGCTTGATTACAGTGACGGCCTTCTTTGATCCACTTATTACGCAAAAGAAGAGGCGCTTAGACCACTCCAACGGTCTTGGCGGCGTCCTCGGGTTGGGACGTACAATTTTGGTACAATCAAAGGCCACGGACGTAAGTGGTGGGATCGACACAGTGAACAACTTGACTTGGAGGACGACGAATAAGCAAAGAGACCGGATCTACGCCGTGAGCTCCTTAAATAGCGTTTGCAAAGGCGGATACACTTGAAGTTAGCTGCGCGTCATGGGGGTCGGACTTGGCGTTAGCGTTTATCGGTCTGTGCAGTTTTGCTGCGTCGATTCACTATACAAGAGCTGATTGATCGTGCACTCACTGGGCGGTTGATTTTAAACATACACACAAAAAAACGTTGGTAAATGTAACATTTTTCATTGGTATACTCACCAATTTACGTCTTTGATTTTCGCCCAAAAGTTTTTCCATTTAATAACAAAATGTCTGCACTTTTTGATTTTTGTTTATGAGGAAAAAATTAAATTACTGCGCACTGCTGCGCTGCTGGTTGCCTGAATAATTTTGTTATTCCGAAAAACAACCAATTAAATTAACTTACATTTATTAATTGAAAAAACTTTTACTTACTCTGTGATGAATCGAACTCGGTTCCCTTGCACTGAAATTTGATGTGACTGACGTTCCAGACGACTGGGCCACGTCGTGCGTCTGAGTCAGGGCAACTAAAAGCTTACTTGATGTGAATGGGACTCTGATGTGTGTAGAAAATGTTTGCATAATTGCCTGCTTGCAATTCTCAAGATCTAATTCCTCACTCTCACCATATAAATAGCGCATATGAAATTTATGAAAAAAATCAAAATTGTTAGCATTTTGAAATCAAAAGGACACATAGTTAAGTTTAAATGATCTTTTGTCTTGATTTTACGTTGAAATTGAAAATCAACAAGAAAAATCATTAAATCAACAATTTTTAGTCAAAAACGAAAAATGTTACATTTACAATTTTTTTTTTTTTGTACGCTACAATTTTGATGAGATGCGGTACAAGCCAAACGTCTATTTTTTTGGTTTCGATTTAACTGACCTGAGGCGACCATTACAAAACAGGGCCGAATCTCTCGCCAAAAAATTTTCCTATTTTTAGTTCTGGGTCAATTTGATGTTCAACTGAAACTTTTTGAATGTGTTATATGTTTTTTGAAGCATATTTAAATTATAATTCAAATTTAAGTCATATTCTTCATAAATAAAAAGTTAAATTTTAAAATTTGTTGGCGCCAAACATGAGGTATATGTTATCCTTAATTCGCTGGCTGTCAAGTAGATGGCGACACCATTGACAGAGGGAGCCACTGAGGTGGTTGCTGTAGTAAATTTCCTAACAAAACACGGGAGGTTTGAAACCAACCAAAAGAAATTTCTGTGGCACCTAAGAATTGTTCGAATACCGCATCGGTATTCGTGTGAACGTTGGAATTTCTATTTTAAAATGTAAAAATTTACATGGAATTTGAGAAGAATATCGGTGGATACTAGATTTGGTCGTTTCTTTTTGAAGCATTGAATCCGCTTAGCAATGAGCAATCGGTTTCATCCATTATGTTAATATACCATAGCTCGTAAATAACTCTCAACCAAATGTTCGGTTTGCTTTGCTCACGTCACTGACCGAAAAAACAAAAACAAAACGCGCTCGGGCTTCCCTTAACCGAATTAAAGCTGCAATATCGCTCCCTGCTCGGTGTCTGTGATTGAACACACAGATCGGTCTGAGAGCAACACCATACTAGGCCCAAGTCAGTCAATCGCTCATCAAATGCGGTCTTCACAAAGACCGAACTTTCAAAAGGTTGTTTCAATCGGTTGCAGACTGAAGAGTGCGCCAGAGTTAAGCATAAACAGAGAGCGAGTCAGCGTGAGAAAGAACGAGAGAATGCATAAAGTTTTTCGCACACATTCATATTGTTAGCCGAGCCCTCTAGTTCTGTCGGGGTCAATTGCGACAAATTCATCGACGCCGCATTGTTGAATTGGCGACAGTCCCTTCGTCGACGCCAAAGGTATGCAGACAACGTCGACGGAGAGCTGCTGCGGAAGAGCAAGAACGGCTAAATTTAAATAAAAAAATAAACCGTTTTCAAATAAAAAATTATTTTTTTATTAAAAAATAAATAAACCCAACAAATAGATCCAAAAATAAAATAAAAAGAATTTAAAAATCGTTATAAAAAATTTTAAAAATAAAAAAAAAACAAAACAAAAAAACCAAAAAAAAAAAAAAAAAATAAAAAAATTTAAAAAAAAAAATAAAAAAAAACATATTTAAAAATTTATTTAAATTTACACCAAATTTACAAAAAAGTGCAGAGAAAAACCCAAAAAAAAAAAAAAAATTAATATAATAACCCGTATAAAAAAAAAAAATTTAACTAAAATTTATTTTTATAATTATATATTCATAATGTATTTAATTAAATTGTCTTTTTCAGCTTGAAATAAAAATCACCGAAATATAAACTAAAATAATCTATAGCTTTTTTTGTTTATATAAAATTTATTAACCCATTTATAAATGCCCGATTTCGTCAACACCTCATAGTAGATTCGTACGTTGGCACCCCGTTGACGACATTTCGTTAACAAAACGTCAAAAGTTCTCTTTTGGCGCTTCTTTGACCCCTTATACGTAGACGAATCGTCTATGCGGAATGCCGTGCACTACCTCCTAGGACATGCCAATGTTAAAGGTAAACAATGGCTCAGTACAAGGGTAGTCGAGCGAGCGTCGATGGCATGCGCGAAGCCATTGACGATTCGTTGACGCTGCGTTGGTCAATGCATGCATATGAAGAAGACCTTTTGAATGCGTGAATTTGGCCCAAAGGGCCCGAGATAGACCTGACAGAAAAAAGATAAAAATATGTGTTTCTCTCCTCTCACAACCAAAGAGAGGCAGAGAGCGAAGTTAAAGGTTGCTTAGCAACCTCTATTCAATGTGATCGCGCAAGAGCGGTTGTTGTCTGATACAGGCAAACGGGGGACCGATTTTTGCGACCTCTGTAATATACATACAAGGTGACCGATTGGTAGCTTCGATATTCTCAGTCGGTATTGGTCGGATGATTTAAAGTTGTAATCTGATGTATCAAACCGACATAGTCGCATTCGATTTTTTGATGTAGTGCGAAATTTTTATCGAAATCTGTCAATAAATGTACGTGTGGCCTTAGATATTGTGTCTGTCTTACCACTGTGGTAGGATGAATTCTTACATCCAGTTGTGGTACTTTGCATATTGTTTCATCTGCCAATAGTCGATGTTATTGTAGCGAAATTTTTGTCAACTTGTGTAGAAGTCGACTTGGTGGGTTGGTCGGGCGGAACTAATCTTTGTTAGGTGATGGGGACAAAGTCACCCCCTGTTTTGACCGGGCACGTAGAGAGAACGAAGCAGAAGGTATTCCGCTTATTAGTACTTAAAATTCATCCAAAGGGCGTCTGCTAAACAGCGTCTCAAATATTTAGAAACTAATAGTAAAGATGAGTGGAAAAGTAGAGAAAGGTTAACTAAGGTTACTGATCAATCGTCATCGCCATGTATCGATCACACATACATGACACTGCCCCCAAGTAGTCATCGCGTGCCATCGGTGTATCGATGACTGGATACATGATCTTAACACTAAGAAGCGAGTGTAGGTCCAGGGCATAGATCCCCAGCCATAGCCCCTGGGGCACGAGCATACTAGCCAATTCACACCGAATGCTTGCCGAAGTCAGGCTTCACTGTGTGTTAGACAGAGATACCGTCACATTTACGAGCTCTCTTCTTGGGGAACCCTGCTCCAGGGGGACTAGTTCCGGACTTGAAATTCGGAAGATTTATGTCTTGAATATTTTCTCAAAGTTTTACGCCAATTGGAATAAAAATGTATGAGAAAGTGCATTTTAAAATATGATTTGATCTCGATTATCTTAAAACATGGAATTAGTTGTTTTTTCTTTCAAAGCTCTTTTATACTATAAAATTTATCAAAATAGTGAAATGTATAGAGCTTAAAAAAAAACTCTCTTAAACTATCGATAGTGCAGGGCTTTCCAACACTTATATCAGGGAATGGAGTTGACTTTTCTTTAAATGCATAATATCCCCACGGTATTTTTAAATGCAAATGGGACCAAATCTGTTCAAATTTCTCATTGAATGTGTTTAATAATATTTTTAAAAAATCCACAAAAAATATTTCGTATGTGTCCAAAAAAGAAACCATATGAAACTCAGTTTCGCATATCTTTGAAGTAGTTCCGCCTTTAAATTCCATGGATTTTCAATCCAGGTAAAACCTACACCCAGTAAGCCATCCAAACAATGTTGTCTCAGTTCTCATGTTTTTTTATTCCATACTCAGCTAAAGTTGAAATGTCGCCATTTTTTGCCAAGATTGCATTAATCCTTTGCGTGGGCCTTTTCGGTTGTGCCCTATTGCTAATTTTCCACAACATTCAGTCCACTGATGAGAAACCCATTGACAGAAGCCCACAATATCCAGGATATGTACGCCAACATGGAGACTATTGGGTATGGAATAACTTTATTACAGCTAGCGAAGATTTCATTGGCAATGAGAGCATTACCCTAACAACACATGGCAGCTACATGGACTTGGGTTTATTGCCGGAAGTAGTAAGCAGGTGTGTCCAAGCTTATTTAAAAGGTTGTCAAAAAAAATAAATAGATTGTTCTTATCAGATGGCAAGCCCCCATTAGTCTGGCCATTTTTGGCTGCGGCACAGACCTTGAGCGGTTTATGAACTCCTTGAATTATATTAATAGTTGCCTAAAAATGGATGACCTACTGCGTCGTTATGTTAGCATTCATTTGGTCATGCATCAACGGTATATGCCTCAGATTTCAGAACGGGGTGGCTTGAATTTTACATTCTCAGAGAATGCCTGTCGAAAGCCCGCACCCTATGCCAATTGTAGTCAGAAGAGTACTTACTGGTATAGCCAAAAACTGAGGTATCCTTTGAATTTGCTGAGAAATGTTGCTCGTTTAAATGTGCGCACTTATTATGTCTTGGCATTAGATTTAGAATTACTGCCGCCACCGAAATTTCCTCAGAAATTTTTGAAATTTGCCTGGAATCATGATTCTTGGCGCTATGCAGACATAAGAGAGCCGTATACTACGTGAGTTTGGTTAACGAATAAAATTAATAAATTTGACAAGTATTTCGTTGTTCTTTCAGAGTTTTCTGCTTGCCGACTTTTGCACACAGACCTAAAGCACCCTTTGCCATAACCAAGTTTCAGTTGTTGATGGTTCTACGGGATTTTAATATTACAAGCCCCATCTATGATGATCTGCGTATGCAAATGAATTGGTTACATGCTCTCAATCCCAAAGAGGAGTTGTTTATCTTTAGTCGTTCTAAGAAAATGGAAATGTGTGTGGGTTATATAAGTATCAATGAATTGGAACCACTTTACGATGAAAATAATGAAATGGAATCAATCTATGCACAGGGTAAGAATTTGAAGGTAAGTGATGAAACGTTCCTGAGTTCGATTTCCAGGCACAGCTAGCAATGTCAATTTATCTTATTTTTAGTTTTAACATCATTTAATTAATTTCTTTAACCAAATCAGATGTGGTGTGGGGATAAAAATTTTTTTTACCAATAACTTAAGTTCTTCCAGCGATTTTGAGTTTAAAGCTAGTGTAAGCTGTAAGCTAGTGTAATCAAAAAAATTCGTTTCAGAAATCCAAACCAATCAAATAGTTAATAAAATTCAAGTCAAATTTCTAAAAGGAAAAACAAATCTTGTATATTTAGGTAAGAAGAAGGTGAAGCTCCGTTCCAAAATATCTATTAAAAAATTTAATGAGGACCTATTAATAATAACAATGAGGAATGTGGTCCATTTGACTTGCCGATTTACATAGTTTGGTGATTAGGAAAAACTCTGTCGACTATCTAACAATCTATTATTCTATTTAAACACAAATAAAATATTATGATAAATGCCGTTAAGAGTATGCTACATTAATTACACTAGTTACTAAAATAAAAAAAATAAATGACCCATTTCAACAGAACTATTTTTTAGTGTAGGTCAGAATGGTGGTGGTCAAAAATCGATTTCAAAAATTTTCCATGTCTTCGTTTATGAAATATAAATTTAACAAGTGAGAAAGTCGGTCAAGCCCGACTATAACATACTCTGTACCTCTCTCTCTCTCACTTTCTCTCTCTCTCTAAGATTGTGCGGCTTTGGTTGTGAAAGGGTGGGTGGTGGGTGGCGGGGAGGGATTCACTTATTTGCTCATAACTCGAGAACCGCTCATCCGATCTTTATCATTTCTTCGGCAAATCGATACATTTTGCTAATGACTAACTAACTCTAGAAGGTACGAATCATCTATCTACAAAACTGTGGGAGATATGACGTTTTTTCAAAATTGCGGGGGCGGAAGGGGGCGTGGCAAAAATTGAAA
The DNA here is from genome assembly GCA_018904235.1 of Lordiphosa stackelbergi. Lineage (NCBI taxonomy): Eukaryota > Metazoa > Arthropoda > Insecta > Diptera > Drosophilidae > Lordiphosa > Lordiphosa stackelbergi. The sequence continues at coordinate 49,101 of JAEIFU010001182.1, read as the reverse complement.
ATAAACTTGATCTGCCTGCAAGTATAAGAAGCATTTGTCCCATACATGTCAAACCTCTATCTCTTACCATCTCTGAGATCTGTTTGTTCATACGGACGGACAGACGGACGGACAGACGGACAGACGGACGGACGGACAGACGGACATGGCTATATCGACTCGGCTGTTGATGCTGATCAAGAATATATATACTTTATAGGGTCGGAAATGATTCCTTCTCCATGTTACATACTTTTGCACAAACTTAATATACTCTATGTACCTTCGGTACAGAGCTTTATGAACAAGTGAGAAAGTCGGCTAAGCGCTATAACATACTCTAATAAAGTTTTTCATCTGCTCTGCGCTCTCACTCTCTCTCTCCTCTCTCTCCTCTCTCTCTCTCTCTTTTTTTCTAAGAATGTGCAGCGTTGGTTGTGCATGGGTGGGAGGGGGGTGGAGGGGGGGTGATTCACTTATTTGCTCATAACTTGAGAACCGCTCATCCGATCTTTATCATTTCTTCAGCAAATTTATACATATTGCTAATGACTAACTATCTCTAGAAGGAACAAACACTCTATCTACAAAACTGTGGAAGATATGACGTTTTTTCCAATTTGCGGGGGCGGGAGGGGGCGTGGCAAAAATTGAAAATAAACTTGATCTGCCTGCAAGTATAAGAAGCATTTGTCCCATACATGCCAAACCTCTATCTCTTACCATCTCTGAGATCTGTTTGTTCATACGGACGGACAGACGGACGGACAGACGGACGGACGGACGGACAGACAGACGGACAGACGGACATGGCTATATCGACTCGGCTGTTGATGCTGATCAAGAATATATATACTTTATAGGGTCGGAAATGATTCCTTCTCCCTGTTACATACTTTTGCACAAACTTATTATACTCTATGTACCTTCGGTACAGAGTAACAATTAATCAAAAAAAAATTAAAAATAAAACTATAAATGTTTTAATACATCAGAGTTTAAGATCGCCAGCATTAAAACAAACAATTTTTCTAAATAAAAGCCATTTTCCGACCGATGGTTCCCATGGCAGCTAAAATATATAGACCAATGTTGACCAAAATTTGCAAATCTATATGAAAGATGTTACCATTAAAAACAAAAAAAGGTTTTCACACTAAAACCCATTTTTTGACCGATAGTTCCTATGGCAGCTATAAGATAAAGTCATCCGATTTTGAACAAAACTTCCAAATCTGTGTGAAAGCATATAATATTAATAAACGCTGAGTTGGGAGACGTTAACATTAAAAATAGAGGAAAGCTAACTTCGGCTCGACCGAAGTTTATATACCCTTGGAGCATGATATATTTCTGCCAGTTTTTTATATGGCAGATATACGATATATTAATCCGATTTTGATCAAACTCTCTAAAATTGTGTTGAGACAGATAATATTTATAACTGAAACGTACAAACACGCTACCATTGAAAACAAAAAATTTTTTTCACTAAAACTATTTTTCGACCGATCATTCCAATGGCAGCTATATGCAATAGTCATCCGATTTGAATCAGACTTGACAGAATTATGTGTTATCATATCATATTCATCAGAAACGAGTTTGTGAGCGATAGCATTGAAAACAAAAAAGTTTATCATACTAAAACTTTTTTCCAGACCTATCTTTTGTATGGCAGCTATACTATATATTTGCCCGATTTTCATAAAACTTGCTTAAATTGTGTGAAAGCATTAAGAATTTATAATTACGAGCTTTGAACACGTTTGCATTGAAAACAAAAAAGTTTTTCTCACTAAAACTACTTGTTTAACCGATCGTTCCTATGGCAGCTATATGCTATAGTCATCCGATCCGGCCGGTTCCGACAAATGTGCCGTATTTGTACCAAAAGACTTCGTGCAAAGTTTGGTTACGATAGCTTTAAAACTGACGGAGGAGATGGCATAGAAACAGACGGACGGACAGACGGACATGGCTATATCAACTCAGCTCGTCACGCTGATCAAGAATATATATACTTTACGTGGTCGGGCTTCCTCCTGATTATTAATGAAGGCCTAAAAAAAAAGAAAGGAAAAAAAAAACCACCGTTGATAAAAGGGCCGGGTTATCTAATAATTTTAAAAGAAATAAGTCCTAAGAGAAATGAAGTAAGACCAAAACTAATTTTTGGCCCCTGTTCCATTTTTTTGTCCTTTTTATATGATTTTGGGTTCTTGTTGAATTATCTTATATTTTCTAAATACAAAAAACGCGTGATTTTTTGTATCAAATTTTCTTATTTAATTGAAAAAAATTGATTCAATTTTAGCACCGCTTCGCGAAAATTTGAGAGAAAAAATCGCGAGATTTTCGTATTATAAACTCTTTACCACGCGCGTCTTAAAAAAATTTTGGACGGTCAAAGGCATTTGTGCTCAACCTAAAATTTCAGAACTTCGTTTAGCATGATGATAAAAATGAACACGAAGTTAGTTTATATATTTTGAAATTCATGTTGAACAAAAAATTGTTTGAAAATTATGCAGAAATGAAGTGCAGTTGAATTCTATAGGTAACTCCAAAATTGTAATACTATCCACAAAAATAATGAAAGTAAAGCCTTTGTTTTATATACTGGATTTCCAGCCACCAGGGCATTGATGGAAACGAAATGGCAAAAGCCGCGGTCGCACTTAGCCAAGAAGCAACACTAAACATACCTATCTCCTACAGACGTTATACAGCAAGATGGAAGAGATGGCGGAGAAAGAAGCAGAGGAAAAGTGGAAGAACACGACCGGCTGCAGAATCTCTAAAATCATGTGCAAGAAGAGAGACAAAAAACTAACGCACTATACGCTGCAGCTCCACAGAAGAGACTGCAGACTGCTTATAGGCATATTAACTGGTCACTGCCTAACAGCCGCTTACGCGATAAAGCTAGGCATCACGACAGCAGCCACCTGCAGGAAATGTAAGGAACCCGGAGTAGAAGAAATTCTAGAACACCTCATCTGAAGCTGCCCAGCAATCGCCACGACAAGACTAAAACATCTGCACTTCCCAAGTTTCACCTCTCTGGAAGAAGCGGCCAAGAATTCCCTCAAACAACTATTGGCATTTGCCAAAACGTCAAAGATCCTCCAGGATTTCTAAAGGAAATGGTACCCTAAAAAAGCACCCGAGCTCACTAAGGACCATAAGGTCTATGTGTGGCCCCCTACAAGGGGCCAGACGGAAATACCTACCAAAAGCCTTTGTTTTCGCCTTTGAAATGTACTTCCCCCCACCAAAAATTTTTTTTCTCCAAAACTCCCCCTTTTGATTTTTATGAACTCGTAAGAGTTAAGATTATCATGAACACGGGTGAATAGAAAGATGGTAAAGATTAGAGGGGTCGCTATATCGCAAAGTTTGCTAAATTTTAAATTGAGTATTATAATAGACATCGATTTTAGGTTTTTTTAGTTTTGGTCTAAAAAATTCAAAATTTTGCTTGGGCTAATAAAAATATTTAAAAATTTAAGATTTTTTTTTTTTTTTTTTTTTTTTTGGGATTTTTTAGCTGGCTCGAGGTCAATGTTTTTTACGTGCTTATTAAAATCAAACAAACACGAGTTTTGATTTTCCAATATATTTCAAACCCCTTCGGGATTCGTCTTCAGGGTCGTTTTTGTTTGATTTTAATAAGCACGTAAAAAAAAACATTGACCTCGAGCCAGCTAAAAAATCCCAAATAAAAAACATAGGTCACTATCCATAACAACAGATGATCATATCCAAAATATGCTTTTTTTAGGTAAAAAGCATATGCTAAAATAGGTTCGAAATAGGTCAAAATATGTTAAAATATGTTAAAATAGGTTAAAATATGTCAAAATATGCTCTTCTCAAAATACCACTAAAAATTCCGTACTTATGTTTAGAACGCAATTAATACTAAACTCGAGAAGGTACTATACACAGGCAGGCTCTGTAAATGCTTCATAGCGAACTATTCTAAGCACAATTACGGTAAATGGTTTGAATTTTATTGTACTTCCGTTTTCTCGTGCGGTAGGAGTCGAATAGTAGTGACCGCAAAAGGCAGTACCGAATTTTGTGAGTGTGTTCAGTTCACATACGAGCAAAAATTGATTCGGGGCGCGAACCTTATCATAAAAATATTATGAAATTTCGGTTTTTGCTTAGCATCTGGCAGACTCCTGCACTAAGTTGCAAGCGAAAATAATGGAGCTAATGACGTTTCGGATTTTTTCTTCTCCACCATTTTTCCTCTTCACCATTGGTCATCTATGGTATCGCGGATCGGTAGGATCACAATTATAGTTATGTAGTTGTTTGTGGTATTTAAAAGCAATTTTTTAAGGAATTATTGATTTCACTACCATGGAGAGCCTAAGCTAAAAAGTGTGCTAATGCAATACTTATGAAATGATTTTCAACTTTATTGGTATTTTAATTTGGTGCAATACTGCTACTAGTCCTCTTCTTTTCGCATTTCGCAATTTAATGTTTTGTCAATCACGATCAAGTGATTTTAAATACAATTCTTCTTTTTCGTCCTTCCTTTTCCATTATCTAAACTCTATCGTTCCTTTCAGAGTGTAACATACTACCTACTCCAATGTCCATACCAAAAATTCATTTGCACCGAGCGTTCCAAACCGAAACGGAATTTGCTCGCTCGCGTGGTGAACACAAAAAGGGCTTGGGCCTTTCTCCCGGTCGGTGGTCTACGAAGCATTTACCGTACTTGGTGTGTTCGTTACTTTCGTTTTTAACCACGAATAAAAGGCATATTTTTATGTGCAGACGGCCTATTTATATAGATTTTTCTCTAAATATGAACTAAATATTCCAATATAGGTCGAATATATGGTTGAGCGCACAATAAAAATATGTTTTCACCTAAAATCCGATGTCTAATTATAATAATCTGAAAAATATCCCATATATAAAGTCGGATATGCAGGCTAGGGTGTCCCAAAAAATCGAAGTCGTTTTTTTACGCATACCCTCTAAATTTTGTACTTTTAAGTCAAAACACTTATAAATAAATTTTTAAAAAGGTAGAAAAATTTCAGTACTCTCTGAGGCTGACGAATCGATGTGCTTTTGTTTACTTGTCATTTGGTTATAGCAAAAAACCATGTAATATGATGATGGACCACTTCACTTTAAATTCTGAGACATGCAATAGCCCATTATACCATCATAAAAAACGATTTTAATGAAAATCTACCGTGAGCATTTAAAAATATTTAAGAATTAAGGTTTACCTTCTTTTGGAGGTATCTTAACCGATTGCACGATTGAAGTGAATTTATTATATTGCGTTGCGTTGTTGTCGTTGTATGTTGCAAGTACAAAAATACCCATAAAACCTGAACCGAGGTTTCATTTGAAAAACTGGGTATGAGGTGATACCAACAGGGGACCCTTTTATCAAAATTTAAGAGTCTTATGCCGTGGTTTTTGTTAGTGTTTTACTGTTTACTAAGTAAGTAAAAATTTTCATGTCAAATGTTTGGCATCATGTCGGCACGGGTTTATCATTGTCCAATCTCAATAATATTTATTTTATGAGTCAATGAGGTCAAACAGAATAAAAATAGAGGGTATGCGTATTCGATTTCGCGAAAAAAATTTCTCCTTCTGTTTTGGGACACCTAATGCAGGCTACTTCCATAAGGTTTAACTTTTAAAAATCACAGAAAAATAAGCTAAACTTGGATTTAGGTGAAGAAACACGACAGTTATTAAGAATATCGTACCATATAGGAATGAACTTGTTGGATCACTTGTTGTTGAACGTACTTAAAGCAGAAATAAATTTTGTGCTCCCACTTCTGATTCGATTCGGTTCTACTTGATCCAAATCACTTAGAAAAAAATGAAACTATGAAATATATTTTAAAACAACTGTCATCTGCTATTGTATGAAAAAAAAAATTTGAAGACAGTCTGAACTTTACTTAATATGAAATACTTACCTTACAATTTACTCAAAAGAGTCTCGTTCCGAAATGTGGAGCCTTGGTTCCGTTCACTGGTTAAATTTTACATTTTATTCCCTATTTATTCCTATTTTCTTTTACCCCAACTTGGAAATACTCAACCTTCAAGTTTTCCCACAGGCTCAAGTAATGATGGATCTGAATTATACATTTATTGTCTTGGACGGTGCTTTTCTCTTGCGACGCTCAATTGACAGCTGGAAGCATTTCCAACTTCACCCACGTTCCGGCATAGCCCAAATTAATTGGCAAATGTGGCTCACTTGGCATCAGATTTATTATCAGCTAATGAGGTTAGTTTACCAAATATTGAAAACTACTTAAACTTCAACAAAATGCCATATTCTTTTTCAGTTTGGTACCCGAAGATTTTGCCCAGAGTTGGTTTTTACGATCGCGCACTTCTCAGTACATTCAAATGAAAAGCAAGGAAAATAATGAGCAGTCTTATTAAAGCATAATTATAATAAACTTAGAAATTAACTTGGAATATCAGTTTGGTGAGGATTTTGGTTTGTGGAAGCAGGCGTCACGTAGTGCAGTTTGCATTTTTTCCAAAAAGTACTCGATACTCGGGTTCAATTGTGGTTTTAATAAATTTGGTCATGGCTTTGGCGTATTTCTGGCGCGGGCGATCACCTTTGGTAACTTTTTAAAGCCAGGATGATGAACCAAAAATGCTGGATTGAGCACATGATACTCATAGCCTAAAAGGCACATGGCGTAGTTCTAGTAAATAAATAAAATAAAAATACATTTAAATTTCTGCTCGTACTAATTCATCGTGGTTACTTCTACTCACTTGTATACGTTTGTTCGACTGGCCCTCCCAGGTCACACGCTCATCGAACAGCGGTTCCGTATTGTCGCTCACATAGAATGGTTCCCAATATTTAAATTTACCCTGCCGCAATGACATACTAAACAAATCCAACTCATCACTTTCACTTGGCAAACTATTTAACCATTCCTGTTGACTTGGCACCTTGTGACAAAATCCACATACTTTGGTATGAAAGATCCGAGCACGATTGTTAATATACATGTACATCAATTCAGCTTTATCACTAGGGATACTCTCTCCCTTTTCAATCTCAAACACTGGCAATGGATAAACTCTTCTGGGTTGCTGCGGATCCAAGGCCAAGACACTATGATTACGTGCAATCAAGTCTAGGAATTGGTCTACAAATCCTAAACTAGGATACAATTCAATATCACAAGCGAATATGAAATGAGTATTGGCTGCTTGTCTGGCAATATTTCGTCCCACATTGATTGGATACGTTAGATTGGCCTTAACTTTGTACATATCTTGGTGTGGTATTTGAGTATAGGGTGGTTCTGCCGTGGTACCATTTTCTTGCCAACAATTGTACGGCCAATTAAGAACATCCTGCTCATCATAGGGTACATATTCGGGCATATGCTTATTAGGAAAGTACAAATGAAATGTCACATAATCGTTGATAAATTCACTGCCGGGTAGACAATTTTTCACATACTGAATGGCATCTAGGGTGGCATTCAGATCATAGCCGGGTGTATGTATGGCAAAACTAATTGGGGCGAGCCAGCTGAAAGATGAAGGAAATGTGAGTTACTTTAATAATATTTTGCACACATAAAAAAAACAATTATACATAACATTTTTCGTTTTTGACTAAAAATTGTTGATTTAATGATTTTTTTTGTTGATTTTTCCAATTTCAACGTATAATCAAGACAAAAGTAATTTAAAACTAACTATCGGGGAATGTCACAGAAATCTCTAGAGATTTTGGCCTCTGTTGGTTTGAAAATCGAGTTGAAAGGTTTGTGTCCATGCTAATGGACAAATCTCAAAACAGGGTTGCCCTTTCTGGCAAAAAAAATTCCCACCTTCTCGTTAAGAGTTAATTTGATATTTAACAGAATTTTTTTGATTGAAGCATTTTTAAATTATAATTCAAATTTATTCGTTAGTAAACAAACGGCGCCACCATATGTAGGGGCGCCAGCTGAGGTTGAGGTTGGTTTTGCAAACAATTATTGAAATGCAATTTTTAATATTTAAACAAATAAAATATTATTTTCATTTGATGCAACCTATCCAGAAAAGTAATTTTGCCTTTTTTTGCACATTTCTAAAATAAAATTTGCTTATCAAAATTGGGTGGTAAATTTAGCTAAATCTCCCAACAAAACACGAGAGATTTGAAACCAACCAAAAGAGATTTCTGTGACACCGAGAATTGGCTTTGGGTTAGAATTTGGTTGGAAGAGATTTCTGTGACACCGCTGTATGTGTCCCTTTGATTTCAAAATGCTTCTCAAATGTCGAATGCGCTATTTATGTGGTCCGAGTGTAGAATTAGATCTTGAGAATTGCAAGATCATAAAAAATTATTTTGGCCAGAAAGGTAGCAAAGCGGTATAGCCACACAGGCAACGAGACTTTGATTTATTGAGTGTTAAGTCTTAGTCTTTGATTAATAAACTCTGAATAGCAAAATTTTAATGGTGGTCTGTACTTTCCCGTCTATCCATGAAATAAACACATTTTTATTAGTTTTTAAATAAACCTTTTTGAAAAATTAATTTTCAATCAACTTTTGTGTATTACTTTAACTTGGTTTCATCCATAAGTAACCTATCGTGCTTAAAAATAAAACAATTTATAAACTTATCTTACCGTTGCGCTACAGTTTCCAGTTCAGTAAAGAATGTATAATCCCCATTTGTGGTATAAGTTATGGACTCGGCACAACCCATATAACGACTTTTTTGGCCTACAACCAAATTCTGTAACAACCAGTACTCGCCATGCTGTAATCTTTGAAATATCAATTTACGATTTCGGCACTTTAATAATTGCTGGAGTGCACGTGTGCGTGGCAACACGTATATTTCCCTTGGTTCCTCCTCATAAGCAAGATCAATGGTAGTACTTGTCGAAGTTGTAGCATTTTTATGCAAAACTGTGATTAACTGTTCACTAGATAGCGCGTACAGATTAAGTGTACGAGCTTGTTGTAGATTACGCCATAGCAGAAAGCTGGCCAAACCGATTAGACCAAGAAGCGGCCAGAGGCGTGTATAACGTTTATTGCCAAAGCTTGCCATTGCACAGAACTGGCAAGTTTGTTGCACACTTTAGGGTACTGCAAAAATCAAAAGAATATTCCACAATTATATATAAATTTAATAAGTTTTCTATTACCTGGCAAAAATGTTGTGAAATCTTACACCTTAACATTGAGAACTATCCAACTTTATGAAAAGTACATACGTGCTTATGGTTTGGCCACAATTTGAGACTGTTCAGCCGTTTGGAATGGACAAGATAATGACCAATTCAGGTTCACTTTTGAATTTGATAAGCACTAACTGTCGTTGTTAGCTTATCTGAGCGACCAGCACTAAGTTATAAGTATTCGTCAAATAATAGTCCAATCAACTTATGTCTAATTCTTAGAAATATTAAACTGAACGCTATCAGCCTTTTAAGTTTTTACTCAGAGAATTGTGTGAATTTTATATTAATGGAAAAATATATGTGGTTTATTGCCTTATTTCCGCGCAATAATTGAAAACAATTTTTGAGCAATTTAAAAATATACACTCAGAAAAAAATTCGTTCTAAATCTACCAAAATCAAGCCCATCCTTTGACAAAAGTAAAGTAATCCCGCATTTTCTTGAACCGTGAACAACGGGTGTCATATTATGAACATTTTGGGATAACTTTATGAACGGCTTGGGCATGATTTAAGAACATTTTGTGCTTGCAAAATAAACGCTGAAAAAAAATGTTTTAAATGAATTTCTTTTGTTTCAAAAGTAAATTTATTTAACATTTTATATTAAATTAGCTCTCTCTCTGACTTCCTCTTTTTTTATTTTATTGACTTTGTCTTCTTTCTCTAGGGATCGAACTCATAACTTCGCACTGCTTAGTGCAAGAGTCGGCTTCGCTACCATCACGGCTACCGACTAGGGTTGTGGAAAATATTATCGATATATCGAAATATCGATATTTTTGCTCAAAATGAAGAATATCATTATCGAATATTGTTCGGAGGCGATATATCGGATGTCGAATATTTTTCGGGGATATTTTTGTTTTAGCCTTCAGTCACAATGTTGCGAATAACTGTTTCTTGTGCTCTGGACATGTAAGGGCACAATGTTTAAAAGTTGTTTTATTAACTGTAAACTGTGCAAAAAATTGTAAGGACCATGGCAACTAAACAAACATAAAGGCGCACTTAATCGCAAAGCATGGAGATGCTTGGCTGGCTCATTTTAAAAAACAGTAAAGAATAACATGATTGCAGCATGACGACTATCGTCAAACAGTGGCAGTCGCCTATAATCATGCTGCACACATATTGTTCTCCCTTTAAACACAAGTGTGGGACATTTTTGAAGGATCACTCTTCGCTGATCACAATACCGCCATGATATCTCAACAACCACCAGGACAGGAGAGTAAATTATTGGAGTATTGGAGTACAATTGGGATTTACCGTTGTTTGCCCTGGAACGGGACCCTATTAGGTTCTGTATTGCAGAGAAAGACGCATTGCCAGTGATTTCTGACTTGGCATTGTCATATCTTATTACACCGGGAAGCTCCGTGCCATCGGAACGATTGGCGTCGGCTATAAAAAGTGTGGTTCTGACACCAGATGCCGAATGACCGTTGAGCACATAACTAAACGCGTCTTCCTATCCTAAATCTTTTTCCAACGATTATTGTTAAAATCAGAAGTTTTTAAGAAAAAAGTTTTTAAGTTTTGTAAAAATTTAACTGAATAATTTTTTTTATGCTTTGTAGTTCGAATGCTCTAGTTTGAAAGAGGATGAATTAAAAAAGTAAACACTGCTTTCGTTCCATAAATTTAAATTCATGAATAAGTTTTTAGAACTTTTGTTATATATGAAATAAAAAATAAATATATTTTGCAAATTTAATAAATATACATTAAATCTATACGCGTCAAATGACGCCTCAATTGCATTAATAGACCTGTTCATTGTTAAGATCCGGGCTTTTATTGAACAATATCGAAAATATCGATAATATCGATGTTTTTGACACCAAAATATTTATATCGAAATGATACTTTTTCAATATCGCCAAAAATATCGATATAGATATTTTTGAAATATTCGACAACCGTACTACCGACCTCGCTCGAGACATTCCGGCGAACTGCATTATTAAGGCAAAGCCAAAGCTCACCAAAGTGACTGAAAGCTTTTTGTTAAAGGCTTTGCCTTGAATTTTTTTACTTGAGTGGAAAAACCAAGAGCTCGAGTCAGCGTGTACCCGAAGATTTTTTTGGTGTTTTTGCTTATTTTGTTTTTTCTTTTTGTTTTTAAATATTAATAATTATTCTAGAATGTAAAACATTTCTCAATGCGCCATTTTCGCGTTTCTGTTGTGATTTGTGCCAGTTTTAGTAAGAAAGCTTTTAAGTGGTGCTTTTTCGTAAACGTCGGGTTTGTCTTGTGAACGATAATTCACGAACGAGATCGTTCAAATAGGAGCACACTTGTGCTGGGTTTTGAATGGTCGTTTTTTTCTTATTGTAGAGAACGTTACAAAAGGATGTCGATTTCTATCTATTTTTAATTTTCTGTAAAGACCGAAAAAACCCAAACATTGTCCCGGTACAGTTTCAAAAAAAACAAAAACTGACATCAAAACTTAACCAAATACACTCATACAAAATCTTGAAAATTTACGAATTTGTTAAATAGAAAATCTCATATGAATGTCTGCACAAGGTTAGGCTGGCCAATCATACGTTTTGTTCGATTTCTAGTGAGCAAACATGATTGTAAAATTTTCCAATCCCAATGGGCAATCACTGTATTCAGCAGGTCAAATCGGCAATCATAAATTACAATTCGTAAATCGGAATCTTCTGCTGAATGGGCCCAATAACGTTAGTTTACAAAATAATACAACTAAAAACTAAATACCGCCAGAAATTTTGATGTTATATTTTTGGGAGATTTGGAAATAGGATTAGTCCGTCGCTACGATAACCAACTCCATCATATCGCTCAATAACTTCAAGACTGTCATAACTCAAAAATCATGAAATCTTTGTTAAGGATGCAGAATATATCGCTGGAGATTTTGGCCTCGGTTGGTTTGCAAAACGCTCGAAAAATCCGTCGGTGTCCCAGAACTTCAAGAGATTTCATTTTCTTATTTGAAAATCGAGTTGGAAGGTTTGTGTTCATGCTAATGGACAAAGCTCTAAACAGGGTTGCTCTTTCTGGCAAAAAAAATTTCCCAGTTTCTAGTTATGAGTTAATTTGATGTTTAAATTAAATTTTTGGACTGTGCTATATGTTTTATGATGCATTTTTAAATTATAATTCAAATTTAAGTCAGATTCTCCAAAAATAAACTGCAAAATTAAAAAAAAATTTTTTTTGCGCCAATCTTAAAATGTAACTTGGCAACCCTTAGCGCTCGTTGGTAAACAGAGGGCGCCACCATATGTAAAGGGCGCAATCTGAGGTTAAGTAGCGAGTTTGTTTGTCAACGTTCGGTTATTTTGCAAACAATTATACGGGGGTGTCACAGAAATCTCTAGATATTTTGGCCTCGATTGGTTTGCAAAACGCTCGAAAAATCGGTCGGTGTCCCAGAACTTCAAGAGATTTCGTTTTCTTATATGAAAATCGAGTTGGAAGGTTTGTGTCCATGCTAATGGGACATTTCTATCCAATCTGTTAACAGGGTTGCCCTTTCTCGCAAAAAAAAATCCCATCTTCTAGTTATGAGTTAATTTGATGTTTAAATGCAATTTTTTGATAGTGTAATATGTTTTATGATGTATTTTTAAATTATAATTCAAGTTTAAGTCATATTCTCCAAAAATAAGATGCAAAATTTAAAAATATTTTTGCGCCAATCATAAAATATTACTTGACAACTCTAAGCCCTTGTTGGTGCCAATTTTGGTACACAGATGGCGACTCCATAACTTGAGGGCGCTGTGGTTGGCAGGTTTTAATTGTTACGCAGCATTAGGAGAGTTTTTATTAAAACACAAATTTTAATATTAAAACAAATAAAATATTTAATTAATTTGATGCAACCTATCCAGAAAAATAGTGTTGTTCACATTTCCAAAACTAATTTTGCATATCGAAATTGTTTGGTTGGTGAATTTAGCTAAATCTCCCGACAAAACACGAGAGATTTGAAACCAACCGAAAGAGATTTCTGTGACACCGAGAATTGGTTTTGGGTTGGAATTTGGTTGGAAGAGATTTCTTTTATACTCTTCGAGTGAGATAAGAATTGATTCTGAACCTTAGCGATGGTCCTTAGATAAGGTTTCCGGTCTCTGGAATGCGCGGTTATTAATTTGCTTACAGGCATACTGCTCTCCAAGTTATTCCTATATTTCTTCTATATTCTGTTTCCTTAAATTCAAAATTACTTTAATATCTATTTTCCGCGAAATCTTGAAAACAAGAGCTGATGGACAAAACCCGAGACCAGTCTTGGAATCAGTGCACAAACTGACAGCGAACCAGTTAAGCAAAACGAAAACGTGGTTTGGTTTGCTTTCAAACCCATTTTATAAACAGAACCGTTGCACAGTGGTCGATTCTGCCAATCTGGCAGGCAATAAATGCAAATTTCAAAACTCAAATCTTGTTGATGTTTTTAATTTTATTGAAAACAAACACCCCGACAATATTAATTCCGATTTTTGTATATTTTTTTATTCGATAGTCCCGACGTCGTGAGCGTGCAAAACTTAATATTTTTTTCTTACCATTTTTATTATGTATTAGTGGCAAATCGATGTCGAACATTTCTTTTATTTTAAAGTACAGCTACTTACATAACTGCGACATTCGTGGAGAAAAACTTTTGATATTGGCCCGTATTGGTCTTAAATCTTTATGTGTTTGTTAAATTCGTCCATTGTGAATCGTCCAGTGTTAAAATGAAGTGCAACTTTCTGCAAATTATCAGATTATTACAATTTATAAGTAAAATGTCAGTCTGGAGAGGCATTCCCTTCTCTTGGATGAATCACAACCGAAAAAATTAGCGTAGGAATTCGATAGAAGATTTATTGCACTCTCAATTACTGTCGTCATACCCTCTAATATCGTCAATATCAAAAAGTACTTCTTAGTGCTCGAAAATTACATTTAACTCCATAAAGAGGTCATATAACTTATAGAAAGTGTCTCCGATTTGCGCAACTCAGAAAGTGAAAAACACTTATTTCTTTTATTAAAATTTGATTTCTTCTTATACTTATGTATTTCATGGTAATTAATGTATGAATGAATTTTAAAATATTTAAAATTAAAAAAAAATAATTTGTTATTAATTTTTAAAATTAAAATTTTAAATTAAAAAAAATGTTTGGTTTGAAGTTTTTTCCCAAACACTCAAGATTGTTCGGATCTCATTGTGCTTTTCATAAAAGATAGATATTAGGACTAGGATATTATATAAAAAGATTTTGTGAGATGAACATCACAGTGCGTCACCGGATCTCACAAACGTACTTCAACATACAAAACATAGAAAGGCTCTGTCGGAATGAGAATGGCGAATTGCCACATTACGACTCTAAATCCAGATTTCACAAGCGGCTTCCGTAAACTCAGAATGTATACATAACATTTTCACTGGTTCACTGGTCTTTTTTGCTTATAACTTGAGAACCGCTCATCCGATCTCTATCATTTCTTCGACAAATCGATACATAACGCTAATTTGTATCGTATTCGTATGTGATTTGTATTTTAATCAACCGGCTGTTGATTCTGATCAAGAATATATATACATTATAGGTTCTCCCTGTTACATACAAACTTAATATACTCTGTGTACACTCAGAGAAAAAACGAAGCCGATCGCGCTTGATATCAAGCAGTTTTGATATCAAAAGCACGGTAAGACGGAATATTCTTGGATCCAAGCCGAAAATACTGAAATCAAGAACGAATGTCTTCTCCTATGCAAGCAGATTTCGTCCTTAAAAATCAAGTAGAAAAAAATCTAAATTAAAGCCGATTTCTGTCTCGCCGATTCGTGCTAGATTTCTCTGGGTGTACCTTTGGCAAAGAGTATAAAAAGGTTTCGGCCAATAAAAATGCATTGAGCGAAACCGAGATTCGTTTCGGTTTTATTCCCTAGTTTGGAGGAAAAAATTAGAAAAAGGAAAAGCGCCGCAGGCAATTTTTTTTTTAATCGCGCGTGAAAATGAATTTATAAGTGAGTATCCACAAACTGATCAAACAATAAACATTGAAAAACTTTGCAAGATGTCTAGGGCATATTTTAAAATTTTACCTTCAAGTATAACTTAATTTCAATCAAAAAAACGTCGTAGTCACTTAGATCATATTTGTACATTAATTCTGTTAGCTTTATGAATTTGGAAATGCTACTGTATTTAAGCTTTGTGGTTAAGTTGTAATTTTTTCTTATTTTTTGACATTTGACGAAAAGAATTTACACATTACCTGCAAATTTAAAAACTTAATTAAAAAGAAACCCATGGTTGACCGCCTCGACTTTGCTGTATAATAATTCTTTATAATTCGCGGCCCATCGATGACATTTTTTCCAAAATTGTTGTTCAGAACGGTCGTATACTGTTTAATTTTTTAGTAATTTTTTTTAGATCCTTCATTCTTAGTATAGTATTTTGCTTATAAATATTTAACATGGGGGTTAAAAAGCGTCATAGCGTCAAGTGCGTAAGTTGTTGCGTTTTTTGACGACAAAATAAATGAGGAATTCTCAACTCAAGTGATGTCACTTTCTTGATTTTTTTCATAAAATACATCGAAAGATGATTCATATTTTCTTGTTTCAAGTAACAATTCAATCACATTGTCGACGTGAGAACAGGCTGATGAAATCTGAAGTTCTGGAGCCTGAAGAGTTCTACTGAGTCCTCAGAATTCCAGCATAGACGGCAGTAAAAACATGCAAGAGATCAGGAACTTCGTTTTTTTTTTCAATTTTTATGATGCCTCGCTGTCTCATTCTTAAACTTTACTAATGCTCCAATAATGTTAAGTAGCAACTCAGCGAGTCTGTACACTCATTCATGTTTTTCGTGCATACAATCGTTCTCATCAATCGACAACTGTTCGCTTAGTGACGCAAGGTGAAGAGAAGATAGGAATCGATTAGAATGAATCTTCGCGCAAAAATAGTTATTATAGTAATATTTCAACCCATATTCCCACGTTCTTCGTTTGCTGATGCCTTTTTGAAACAATCTAAATATTTCCATCTTTTTTCTGAAATTCTTGATTACTTGAAATATTTTGCTCTTTGCATGTATTGGGTGAATTAGGACAATATAAATTATTTGCGTTTTTTCTGAAATTCTTGTACTTGAAATATTTGTGCTTTTACTTGTATTGGGTGAATTTACGACATTTTTCTGGCAGCTCAAAAACAAAATTAAGGAGAAATTGGTACTTTAAAAGCCTTCTCGAGGACCAAATATTTTTTATTTTTTTTTATATAAAAAAACTTTTTTTGTGGGGTTTTTTAAAAAGAACTAGAGAATATATAATATAACTGGTTTATTTTGATGTTCCCACAACAGCGTCATATTTCACCACAGACGATATTGTGCGAAGATGCTTCGGCTTTCTCTTAAAACATCATATTATCGAATTTCATTAAAGAGCATTGTAAATATCAAATATTTTAATATTATGGATTGACTCGAAACTAAAAGAATTATATTCGCTGGGTTAAATCCACTGTAAGCGTTTAACGCTACTTGCACAAAATCGTAGATTTTTAATTATTTCACTCTTAAAATAAGTGAGCGATATGTAATTACCGAAAATATAAAATTAATTTTCCATTGTAAAAAACTGTTGGTTTTTTTTTTTTAACTTTGAATTCACGTAAAAATAATTGTTAATTTTTGCTACGCACGTTGTTAACATTCCTCAGAAGAAAGCGAAAAGTTAGAGCTTGTAATCAACCGTCACCTTCACGCTGCACCTATCGACTGAGAAAACTATGCCTGGGAAGTTCGTCGACATCGAATGGGAGAAAAAGTACCAGGCGTACCTTATCTAACTAGTGTGAATAAAGTAATAAAAATCTAATCCGATTTTATATGACCAACAGCCCAAGCAAAACAACAATACCGTGTGTCAGTCATAAGAGTGCAGTTTAATTTAAGTTAGGTCGCTTTCGACTTAAAATCAACATAAACTGATAAAACTCATATATTTGAACATTTTTAAGACCTATTGCCACCAGATAAGTAAGATCTCTAAGGTCTTTATACTGATGGTCAAAACAAAGTTAATCGGTTGTGTGAAAGTTTTTGAATGAAAATATGTTTTATGAAATCTTTTGAAGCGAAAGCGAACCCATGACAATACAACCGTCCTTTTGTAATCAGTAATCAATTATTGATTGCATATCACCAGAGTGTACAAACATAATGGCAAAACACGTGAATCACACAGCAAAGGGAATAAAAGCGCAGACTAACATTTTAATCAGTAACTGGAAATGTTCTTATCTTTCATGAATTTCCGTGTTTGACGTATAGCTATACTACACATTATCTGAACGTTACGAGAGTTGTTTAATCGATAAAAAAGGGTTTATTTTTGACAACCTGTTATCTACACCTAAAAATTCAATTATTGGTAATTAAAGTAGTTTTCGATACAATTTTTCATTACTCGGAAGTAGTTAAGAGGGTAGTTAAATTTTGAATTACGAAATAATTATAATTGTAATGGTAATAGAACGTTTAACTGCCCTACGAATTATAATGGTAATTTTTTTGAATGCTTTGCTTAACTGATAAGAAAAATTTGACCACTGTTGATTAAAAAATATTTTATTTTTATTATTATTTGGGTAAACTTGCCTCCTCAACATTTAAAGGCTTCATAGATTTAATCGATTGTTCGTGAATTAGTGCATGGTTTTTTTTTAAATCAGAAAGGGTTTTTAGGTTTCTTTTCACTATTCCCCATATATTCTCGTTTGGGCTTAGGTTCGGACTATTTGAGGGCCAATTTTTTACAATTCCTTGAACAGACGACTAAGCCAGATTTAATTAGCCAAGCAATTTCCCTAAAATTGTTCCCAGATTTATAATAATCTGCAACTAAATTTCCTATTCCTTTGCAAATCGGTTTACCACGTGCTATCGTTGCTATCTTTGAATAATTTGAAGCAATTACACATTTCTTACATTCTGCATTGTATAACTGTTTCCAGATTATGACTAGATGGTGATTATGTTACACTGTTTGCTTTTGTTTTATTTTCTTAATAGTGGTCAAATTTTTCTTATCAGTTAAGCAAACCATTCAAAGAAATTAATGTAATTATTGTTGTTGTTGAACATTTTTTTTCTAAAGTTAAGAGAATAAAATGATATTTCAGAGAAAAATAAGTTTGCATGTGTTATCTACATTACTATTGAAAATATCGTCCGTTAAACATTGCATACGGGTAAAAAATCTTGCCGTACGAATTAATAGTGGTCGGGGATCGTAGACCTGCATACTCCATTTCGTTGTTCATTTTCAATATTTATTTTAAAGATTAAAAATTACCATTAAAATAAAATTTTATGAAGAATTGTGTAATAACTGTTTTATTTTATCAAACTTTTATAATAACGCCTTTTTCAAACTTTCCAAACTTCATACTCTTATGTCACATTTCATTAAATCAGTCAATATAGATATAGATAGTCAACAATAGATAAGAGTCTTGTATGTAAAGTAACCTACGCCTTTACTCTTCTCTGGCCCTGACAATGTAGCAAGTGTACTCAGGCATTGTGCTAACAACCTTCACTTTTACTTCAACCTCTCTCAAAAGAAGATCCCTAAGAAAAGAGCGCGAAAACGTGACTGAGTCTCTCTCTAAGCAAGAGGATTAATTCCAAGCAATTGCGAGAATGTTCGTGCTGCAGGGGCTATGTCTGGGGAACTCTGCTTTAAAGCTTGGGTCGACGACCATCTAATATGTAGACGGCACGTTTGCTCAGTCAAACCAAGTTTAGTTTCAGACAGCAACCGTTTTCGTCACAAACTCCGAACCGCTCCGGAGTCAGAGACTCAAAGATTTTTGGAAAGGCCGAACCGAACCCGAACCGGAGCAGGTTTATTTTTATCCTCTCGATCCTGAACCTGAACCCGGAGCAAAGAATAGTCAAAAATGGGTTCGGTTCAAAAATTATAAAATTTTTTCTAGATGCTATAATTGTTAACTTTGCCATTTTCCAATATATCTGAATGCACACTAAAAAGAAATGTGGCATGAATTTAAAGAACTCGCCGTTTTTAAATTTGCCCTGATATTTAGAAAAATTGTCTAATAAACAGAAATTTTTATAGAACTTCGAAAAATATGAAATAAAAAAAATTTAGGAGAGGTTTGTTTACATTTGTGAATCGTGTGACCACATTAAAAACCTTTTCTAACGTAATTTGTTCTCGTGTGAGCTGAATTTAATGACGTTACAGAAAACCCAAACACAAACTTTTTATTTTGCTCATAACATAAAAATTGTTGGATCTTAATATGGAATGTGGTTATTTTTTGACAAAATCCATTTATCCCAAGTTTTTTGATTTAAATTTAGCGACCAAATATACGTATGGAAAGTTTGCTATTTTCTCTGTTGCCAAAGCTTGTAAACCTGTGTAATTAGGTCGAACTTTTCTGGTCACTTTCTTAAAAATTGTTCAAAATTTACTTTGATTTTAAAATAAAATATCCCTTAAAATAACTATTATAACTATATCAAGACTCTGAACTTCCAAATATGTATAAAATGTTAAAGGTTTTTTTCAGTTAACATATATTTTTTTTGCCTGAACCCCGGTTCGAACATAAACCTAGGTTCAGCGAGCTGCTGAACCCGCTCCGTGAACCCGAACCCAAAAAGTTCAAGGGTTCGAACCCCCGGAATGAACCCCTCCCGATTTTTAGGAGGTTTGCAGCCCTGGTTACAGCATTTCTGCTTGCCAATTATTAGACAGTCTCAGGTTGGATTGGTTCCTAAACGTTCTGCAACAACCAACCTTCTGGAAATCTACTACCCACCATCGCGGTTTTTCGACGCATGATACCATCTCTTAAGGACAAATTTAATTGGTCAATATCTCAGTATATTTAAAATCTTTAAAACTTCTATTAAGTGGTGTTCCATTAATTCCATTCTTTAAATTAGAGCTCTTTGAGAGGGGTACCAACCGCTTGTCCATTTTAGGCGGGAATTTGGTATAACGATTGTGGGTGATTCCCTTCATCTTTGATGAATTTTCTAAAATTTTAGCCATCTTTATTTGACCAGCAATAGATGATGTAGTTCTTTGTAGCTCGTATAAAAGTGATCATTAAAAACTGGGTATGAGGAGTTGCTACTAGATGCCTCTAATTTCAAAATTTATTGGTCCCAATCCCAGTTGAACTTTGTGGCACTGTGTAAACATGTACAAATAAATTATAAGCTCCTTGTTGGCTTGCTTATAGCTTGGGATCACAATTTTAAGAAATTCAAGAAATAAATATTAATTATTATAATATTATTGTTTTTATACTCTGTAAAAAGGTTCAAAGTATGTAACAGAGAGAAGGAATCATTTCCATCCCTATAAAGTATAAATATTCTTGTCCGTCCGTCCGTCCGCTCGTATAAACAAACAGATCTTAGAGATGGTAAGAGATAGAGGTTTGACATGTATGGGACATAAACTTCTTATACTTGCCGGCAGATCGAGTTTATTTTCAATTTTTGCCACGCCCCCTCCCGCCCCCGCAATATGGAAAAAACCTCATATCTCCCACAGTTTTGTAGATAGATGATTCCTACCTTCTTGAGATAGTTAGTAATTAGCAACTTGTATCGATTATCCGAAATAAAGATCAAAACCCACTCCGCATTTCATTCAACAAAGAGAGAGAGAGAGAAACTTAGAGATGAGCGAAGCAGCAGCGCTGCATTCAGCTCCTACTCTAGGTACAGACTATAAATACAGTCGGGCTTGACCAACTTTCTCACTTGTTTCCATCTTAAATACTGCCACGTGCATAAATAAATTTACGCAAATCAACGCAGTAAGAACACGAACTGAAAACAGTGTCGGATTTCCACTAACGGAACTTTTCCAAATAAATCTAAAACGAAAATAATCCTGTTATACTATACTTTAGCGCGAATTTAAAGCTGTAAATCTGACAAGTACCCATATAAACACACCCAAGGAGTTACGGAAAAAAATATTTTTGTTGGTAATTTGCCACCATTAACCAAATTTTCCACATTGATAACTTATCAATGATAAGGCATTCGTCAAATAGCGTCTATGGCTGAGGCGTCTGCTTATCCTATTTTAATTTCCTTATCTATAGATAATTGCCATATTTTTTGGTTCTACGACAATATAAATAGTAATAATTCTAATCTATACATTAGGGTGTTCCAACACATCAAAGTCGTTTTTTTTACGCATACCCTCTAATTATTTTACTTTTAATTCAAAACATTTATAAGTAAAATTTTAAGAAGGTAGGACCATGGTAACCCGTGCCGACTTACATTGATACATTTCAGTACTTGCTTACTAAGGCTGCTTTTGTTAACTTGTCATTTGGTTATAGCAAAATCAATATAATATGAAGACTCACTTTAAATTCTGATCCAGCTTAATCATAATAAAGTAATAAATTTTAAAAGTGCTTCATTAGCAGCAAGAAAACAGATCATCTCATTTGAATACATCAGCTCAGGTCATCTTGTCTGTTTGTCAACCAAAGACATTTCTAATTAAAATTTTACTTTTTCTTGGTGGCAATGACAAATTTTACTCATACTTGTAATACCCAAATGGTCTATGTTGTTCAAAGGCAATCGCTGGTGCAAAAATGCCGCTATTGCCGCGAACCAAAGCTTCGTTGCCAAAAATTAAAACTCATCTGTCTATTTTCAGATCAGGTTTATGGCCCATATAAATAGATTTGTGCGTGAGTCTAAACATGGTTCTCCACTGAAAATCTTCAGGAGATTCAAGAATTGCCCTTCTGACGAAAAAGCAAGTTTGGTGCGGCGTTAGTGCGGAAACGGTCATTGGGCGCGTTTTTCTTCCAAAATGAAATGGCCATGTGTTACCATCAACCAGAGCGTTATCGCGACATGATGACCAATTTTGTGATGCCAATTATTCGTCGAAAGCGTATGAGAAAGTTCTGGTTTCAACAAGACGGCGCTCCACCGTACACAAGTCGCATAACAATCGATTTTCTGAAGAAATTGTTTCCGGGCCGTTTGATGTCGAAAAGTGGTGATTTGGACTGGCCACCGCGTTCGCCCGATTTTGGCGCCGCCTGACTTCTCTTGTGGGGATATTTGAAGTCAAAGGTTTACGTTAACAAAAGGACCGTAGAAGATGCTCAAGGACAACATTCGTGAAGAAATAGCCGCTATTCCGGCCGAAATGTTGGCGAAATCGATGGAAAATGCTGCAAAAAGGGCACAATACGCCATAACGCCAGAGGCGGCCATTTGAGAGATATCATATCTCAAAATTATTTAAACAAATCTATTTGCAAATTTTTATTTCTTTCTCTGATTTTTTAAAAAAACATGGGTTCGTCGAATCCTGTGTGGGATAAATGTGCAAAAATATCGACTTTTTAGAATGTGACCAAGAAAAAACCTCTACTTTTATTAACGATTCACTCTTTTATGCATTGTTAATAATAATTTTGAGCAGTACAATTTACTTAATTCCTAGAGTAGAATCCATTTTTAGAATCCAAATCGGTTAATTTTTCGGGATTCTATACGCTTGTTATTTTCGATGCATGACGAGTAAACGATGAGGCACGATGGGGACTCTTCCTCCTTATTAACAGTCAGAATTCAAACTAGATGTACAACTACAACTATTCCAATCATTAAAAGTACATAAAAAATATTTTTTTCGATTTTTGGCCAGCTTTTTGGGATTTGGGACCATAGTACGTCTGTCCGTCCGCG
Organism: Lordiphosa stackelbergi; assembly: GCA_018904235.1. Lineage (NCBI taxonomy): Eukaryota > Metazoa > Arthropoda > Insecta > Diptera > Drosophilidae > Lordiphosa > Lordiphosa stackelbergi. The sequence goes on along the minus strand of JAEIFU010001182.1, from coordinate 26,067 downwards.
CGTATATCCGTCCGTCCGTCTGTCTGTATGAACGCGTCGATCACAGAGACTGTAAGAGATAGAGATACAAATATTTGCATGTACATAGGTGTATAGCGTACGCAGATCAAGTTTGTTTCAGATTAGCAAAATTTACTATTGAAAAATGTTCTTTTTTTTTCAATTTTCAAAAACATGAACACCTAGCAACCAAATCAACTTTAATTCAGATTTTTGCCACGCCACCTCCCGACCGCCCAAAAAACTATGTTAAATAATTCACTCATTTATAAAGATTTCGATCTCAAATTTTAAACTCCCTAGTATATAACCAATATCTATCTCTGAAGAAGAACATCACCTACTATCATATATTTGGGGTCTGTATGCGGTGTCTGTTTAAAATACTTTTCGGCTTTCCCTTAAGGAACAAAAAGTTTTGTCACATATTTGGATCTGCTAATTTAATAAACATAATTAAAGGATATTAAATATTTCTTTCCCTGATTAACGGGTATATCCAAGTCGGGCAGGACCGACTTTAACTTACGCTTTTTAGTCGAGTTAGGTCCGTTTAGAGCAGATAGCAGCATTTGAATGTACTTTCAGTATTTTTACGGAAATTAAACAGCTGATAAGATATAAAACTTTTATTGTGTATAATTTGGGGTTTTAGGGTTCAGGTTTTAAATTTCGTACTTGTTTCTTTGATAAGCAGATGTTGGAATTTAGTTTTTCTAGTTTATTGTAATAAAAATAAATCCTATTTTTGCTGCCTCTCTCTCTTACGCACACTGTCGTTCTTTAAACAAACCACTTAATGAGGTCCCTCAATGCCATCATGATGAACGACAACAAAACTTTATAAGGGCGTGCCATACAAACAAAAAAAATAACATTATTACTACTATCTTGTCCTCTACCAAAAAAAAAAAAAAAAAAATATATTTATCATTCTTTTCCTTTTTTTTGTTTTAATTCATTGGTTAAAAAAACCTTTTTGTCCTGAAAAGGGGCGGTAAAAATTTTTTTGAAACCTTTAAACAACTGAATCAGAATAACTGGAAGTGGCAACTGAAAAAGAACAACTGAACAAAAACAACTGAACAGTGAGCTATTAAGTTAGTTGACTCACTTAGAAAATAAGAAGAAGTGAACACGTCCAGTTAAATGAATATCCTTTAGCCCGTAGCAGTCCCAGGGTGGGAAGGGGGGTGGTACATGTGCAAAGGGCAATATATTTCTAGTAAACAAAGAATCAAAGATCTCAGAAAAAGCTGCATATATTTAGATGATTCCATCATCAGTGAAAACTATTTAAAAACGAAGAACTTTGGAATATGACCGATCGTTGAAATTAATTTTGGTTATCCGCCATTCTAGACATGGCAACAGTTTGCTCGAAGATTCATTCTAATCGATTCCTATTGATATCTCTCTTTATATCGGTATCAATAGGAGCAGATAGCAAATTAAACAAACAGAGCAAGTAGACCCGCGCGCTTCGCTGTTTACTAAATGAATTTAATGTTTAATTTGTCTATCATAAAATGTTCCGTTCTACAGAATGACACAAAATGAAGTGAAATAGGCGTTCAAACACACATTTTTGGTGTAAATTTGAGATTTTTTACTTATTTTGAATTTTTGAGGAAACTATTTAGAGAAAAGTAAATGTTATTTTTATAAAAACCATGCCACATACTCTGGCTATCATTTAAAAACGCATGCAATTAAGTGCACGCGTTGCGGAGATAGCCCCTTACACACACATTTTTTTCTACAAATTTATAGTATAGACTAGTATTCATCCCGTAGCGCTTCGCTGCACCTTCAACACTATAGAGCCAATATCAGCCACCATTTTACCCACATCCAAACCCATCCCACCCACTTCCCACACATGTACATCCCGCACACTTCCCACCTACATCCTATCCACTTACCACCCATATCCCACCCACTAAAATAACCTACTTCACATTCACTTTACCCCACTTAATAATTACTCACTTCCAAAACAATTTACCACTCCCATCCCACCACCCACTTCCCAGTGGGATTTCCAACATCGGAAATGAAAACACAAATGAATTTTCATTTTGACCCTACAAACTGAGTTGTAAGCCAATCGGATGAAAAATAGTTTTTTTCATGCAGAATTATCCGGCTATTTTCCTCGTGGGCGGATTTTCCAAAATCGGGAAACACGTGTCGAATTATTTCGCGTACTATGCTTAAAACCAAGTTTCAAGTCTCGATGAAAAATAACATTTTCCCCATACAAACTTTGCCGACTTTTCCGGGTGGAATTTTCCAAAACTCCGTCTTAGTGCGCACTTTTACCACTTACAGAAACTCCTTTCCAAATTTAAGCTTTCTATCTCTTACCGTTTAAGCTGTGCGATAAATGCCAATCAGTCAGTCAGTGAATCGGTCAGGACACTCTCTTTTATAGATATAGAGATTGACTTAGAGCCTGATAAATAGTTCTATGAGGAATATACATATAACATTTTTTTTTTATAAACCAATTCCCGGTATTTTTTTTGCCCAAAGTTGCAAATAGGAATTTGTGGAATTATGAAAAGTCATAGAAAACTTATAAATACTAAGTTCGGGGACGTTTGCCTTGAGAAGAAAAAAAAAAGTTCTTCTCACTAAAACTAGCTTTACCAAAGATCGTTCCTATGGCAGCTATATGCTATAGTCTTCAGATTAGGCCGGTTTCGACAAATGTGCATTGTATTTGTATTGATAGACTACGTGCAAAGTTTGGTAAAGATAACTATCAAACTGAAAGAGAAGATAGCATAGAAACAGATGGGCATGGATAAATCAACACTGCTCGGCATGCTGATCAAGAGTTAAACTACATAATTCATGTGGTCGGAGATGTTTGGGTTGCAAATATCTGGACAATTTTAATATTCCCCAAGGTTGGAGGGTAGAATAAAAACCCGCTGGGTTTGCTCTCCATTCGCTTGCCGCTAACAACTGCTCCCGATATGTGGAAGTGAACAAAATAAAAGAAAAAAAAATTTCTAAAACAAACGACAGCTGTTTTAAAATCCAATCATAGTCGCTCATTAGCTTTTTTGATTTGCGGACCCACAATGTTTTAGTCACTGTTTCGGTCACTGTTTCGGTCACTGTATAGAGTCACTGTTTTAGTCACTGTTTTGGTCACTGTTTTAGTCACTGTTTTTTGCATGCAAACAACAATTAATAATACTCTCAAGAAGAGGTATGTTTGCTTAAAATTGTGAATATAGCGTTTATTTTTCATCCGATTTTGATCACCAAGGGCAAAAAAATGTTTTTTAGAGATTACCCCATCCAGTCAATATCTGAGACCTGAGCAATTTTAATGGTAAGATTGAAAAATTTAATGAAAGGCAGCAAAAAATTCAAAATGATCAACATTTTTCAAACTTCAAAACAACTCTGAAGTGCTATAACTTCGGTCATTTATGATTGATTTTAAACAACTGTCGTTTGTTTTAGAAATAATTTTATTATCTTTAATTTTTGTTTCAGTTTATAATATCAGGTTGACTAAAACCAGAGGAAATGGCATTTTAGTAGACCTATCTTTTTTCAAAAGTAAAATTGTAAATTGGATATTTTTATTCTCCTTTTTTATTTCCTTCCTCTCCTTTCAATTTTCCTCTTTTGCCTCCCATTTTTTTACAAATCAAACTAAGAATGAACTTTAATCAAAGTATGATAAAATAAACAATTTTCCATTTTGTTCGAAAAATAACCAAACTTGAATGAACTTTAATCAAAAATAATCCATTTTGTTCGGCCATCTTCCCGGCAATTTTTGTATTCCACGCTCATAGAACTTCTGGCCTTTATCTGCAAAAAACTGAACCAAGTGCGATTTTATAGCCTCATCATTGCCGAAAGTTTTACCATTTAAGGAGTTCTGCAAAGATCGAAATAAATGGTAGTCTGATGGTGCAAGGTCAGGGCTATATGGTGGATGCATCAAAACTTCCCAGCCAAGCTGTCCCAGTTTTTTGCCGGGTCATCAAAGATGTGTGGTCTGGCGTTGTCATGATGGAAAATGACACCTTTACGATTGATCAATTCTGGCCGTTTCTCGTTGATGGCTGCATTCAATTTGTCCAGTTGTTGACAGTAAACATCCGAATTAATCGTTTGGTTCCTTGGAAGCAGCTCAAAATATACCACACCCTTCCAATCCCACCAAACAGACAGCATAACCTTCTTTGGTGGATATCAGCCTTTGAAGTGGTTTGAGCTGGTTCACCATGCTTGGACCATGATCGTTTTCGATTAACGTTATTGTAAACAATCCATTTTTCATCTCCAGTTATGATTCGCTTTAAAAATGGATCGAATTCATTGCGTTTAAGATGCATATCACAAACGTTGATTCGGTTTGTTAAATGAATTTCTTTCAATTCATGTGGTACCCAAATATCAAGCTTTTTCACCAGTCCAAGACTTTGTATGTGATAATGAACGGTTGATTTTGGTATATTTAACTTCTCTCCTATCTCACGCTCAGTTACATGACGATCCAATTCGATTAATGCTTTGATTTGGTCATCATCAACTTCATTTGGCCGACCTGAACGTGGCTCATCTTTAAGTGAAAAATCTCCAGAACGGAATTTGCGAAACCAATTTTGACACTGTCTTTCTTTTAAGGCTTTATCACCATACACATCACGTAACTTTTTAGCAACTCTCTCTGCGCTTTTTCCTTTACGGAAATAATAAAGTAAAATATGACGAAAATGCTCTTTTGTGGACTCCATATTAAAAAGGGCGCCAATCAAACAAATGTAAACAAAATTACGCGCACTTTTTTTCTAAAGCAAGCTAATAGTGACAGCTAATAACTGACAAAAGAAAGAATGCAATTACAGAGTCACAAGCAGTTAAAAAAATTATAAACGCCGACTATATGAAAAATCCGCAATTACTTTTTGGGCAACCCAATAACTTCGTCTGTACCGAAGTTTTCATACACTTGAAATAGCTTGTCTCAAGGGTTAGCGACTTCGACCAAACTTCGCAGATCAGCTTAAAAACATTACATATTACCCATGACCGTGTTTGAGAGCAGTAATATTGAGAACAAAACAGTTTTTCTTACTAAAAACCATTTTCCGAACGAACATTTGTATGGCAGCTACAAGAAGTAGTCATCCGATCCTGTCGGTTCCGACATATTAGCAGCGTGCAGTAAAAAGAAGACTCTGTGCAAAGTTTCAGATCGATAGCTCCAAAACTGAGGGACTAGTTCGCGTAGAAACAGACAGACGGACAGACGGACAGACGGACGGACAAAGCTTAATCGACTCAGCTCGTCATGCTGATCAAGAATATATATACTTTATGTGGTCGGAGATGATTCCTTCTATGCGTTGCAAACTTCTGGGCAAAATTATAATACACTTTTCAAGTGTATAAAAATAGAGGAAAACTTCGGCTCGACCGAAGTTTATATACCTTGAGCATGATATATTCCTGCCAGTTTTTTATATGGCAGCTATACGATATATTCATCCGATTTTGATCAAATTCTCCAAAATTGTGTTGAGACAGATAATATTCATAACTGGAACAACAAAAAGTTTTTCTCACTAAAACTATTTTTCGACCGATCATTCCTATGGCAGCTATATGCTATAGTCATCCGATTTGGATCAGTCTTGGCAGAATTGTGTGGTAGCATATCATATTGATCAGTAACGAGTTTGGGAGCGATAGCCTTGAAAACAAAAAAAGTTTTTCATACTAAAACTTTTTTCAGATCTATCTTTGTATGGCAGCTATACTATATAGTTGCCTCTCCAAGGGTATAAAAGGAAAAAAATTAAATTTCTTTAGTTACAATTTTTGTTATATCATGTCTTTTAACACCTTTTGGTAAACCATCTATAGTACGCTGGCTGTTTCTTATGTTTGCACATATCAAAAGGAGGTTAGGTCATAGTGAAACAGCTGTATGACCCCTAGCCTCCTTTGTGTTGTGTTGTGTTTCCTGCTTTTTGAAGTTATGTGCAAACATAACGAGACCAGAGCCAGCGTACTATTGATGGTTTGATTATCATAAAGGTCGTTAACACACACATGTGTAAAAAACGCCAGGCACGGCGTCGTTGCTGAAACTAAACAAGAAATAGTTTCATTTATAGCAACAAAAACACCGGTTTGAATGCTACTCTGTACTCAAACTATTGGTTACTGTGTTAGAAGCGGGGAGGAAATCTCTCTCACTAACATTAGCAAAGCCAAGATTGGGGAACACACACAGTCACAAAGGTACTGGCAGCCAGCACTGTTCTTATGTGTGCCGGATTTTGCTGTCAAGTCGTTTAGGAATTCCCAAACGATTATGGTAGCTCCGGCATGGAGTAAGAGTCGTTGGGGCCAGTACATTAGGCGAAGGTCACTGATGATCTGGTAGAGGTACCAGTGAAACAGCTGTATGACCACCTAGCCTCCTTTGTGTTGTGTTTCCTGCTTTTTGAAGTTATGTGCAAACATAACGAGACCTAGAGCCAGCGTACTATTGATGGTTTGTCTCTATTTTATTGATTTATTATCCAAAATAACCTTTTTGTAATTTTCAGTTTAAAGATTGTGACTATTGAGACTTGTTACTTAGAAATCTTTTGTAAACCAATCCAAGAGCAACAACTTCTTTTAAGACGAAAGCGAAATTCCAAATAGTTTACGAGTTACGGAGTTGCAAATGTAAATCAAAAGCCGAAAACTTTAACGTGCAATAACTAGAAAACGGCAGCTAACCAATCCCAGACAGGGTTTTTATAGTACCATCTAGAGCCCTGCATGAATCGAATCAAGGTCCCCTTGACTTTGTTTCTGATTTGAACTATCTCTGAACTTCTACTCATAGCTCACAAAATTATTGATTCATTAAATTATAGCTCATGACATAAGCCATGAGCTGTTTGATCTGTTTGAAATGATTAAGCTCAGATCAGCTCAACAAAGCAACTAGATCAATCATGCTCAACTCAAATCGTTCAAAAGTTTTAATAAATACATCAAATAGCTCAGAGCCTAATTGTCATTTCTAAGCAAATTTAAACAAAATTAATTTTCTTCGATTTTGTTGTTAATTCAAAAAATTATTGAAAAGAAATGGATCAAAATTATGAAACTGCCTGACCAATCGTAAGATAGTGTTTAATATTTAAAATGTTTTAGATTAGGTAAAAGTTTTTTGAAATAAGTATAGACTAAAAGTTAAAGTTGTATCTTTATTCATAAATAGTCTTTATCATGTTCCACGGAGGTTTTAATATCAACTCAAGAAGATATTAAAAGAAGCTTGTTTCTGGAGAGTTTAGCATTAGCCCAAAGCGTGGAAGAAGCAAGGGGGGAAATCTTTGGAAAAATATTGAGGAAGAAGCAATCCCACAACTGGAAATGGTGCATTTGACGACTTCGTACGATCTTTTTCACACGAAACTGAAGAGGAAATAATTAATCGGGAAATAAAAGCAAATACGAGCAGTATGCGCAGATTTGGTGAAGACTTTGTACAAAGCTAGCTGCAAAATTTTGGCCTCTCCTGCAAGCAGTGCCTCATCAGAGAGAGCATTTTCTCAAGCCGGAAACCAAAGTCTCTCTAAAGGGTGGAGTTACGCATATACCAGGGCGCAGCGAGCATTATGCGAATATGTTGCTCTGCACCGTCTCAACCGTTTGAATGGATGTGACAGGCAGTGCCCCAGAGGCAGATATATTAGGTCCGTCTGCAACCCGAAATACCGCGGTTCACAGTACCAGTTCAATTACTTTTCCTTGGGTCATACCGACTCTAGTGCGGCAGATATTTGAGCGGTTGTCCCTCAGCTCGCCAATGAAGCACCGTCCTTCAAAGAAGGACCGGAGCATAGCGAATTGCGAATTTGGAAAAAAAAAATTTTTTTAGATGAGCTCAATGTTTGACTTGATTCGATTTATAGAACCACTGGACCGGAATATCTCACTCAAAATGAAAGTGTTGTAAAATAACCCTGTTATTTTTAGACACTTTGAAATATGTCTCAAACAGATAGAGTGATTTATTTTTTGAGTATAAGTGTTTCGGTCAGTATAAGTGTTTTTTTCTGTTATGTGTTTTTCAATAACACTTATTATTGTGAGAAAATATAAGTGTCCTTTTTAGTCAAAGTCTGTGGAACGGACACTTTCAACACTAAATTTCATTTACAGCAATAAGGGCATAAAATTAAAAAACTTTAATTCTGAAAAGTATTTTCTTGCAGCGGTTATAGATTAGTGCTCGCCAGAGGTCGTTACAAGAAATTTGTAAAGGAAGTTTGACCTTGTGGGTGGAAAGGGCTGGAAAATCATATAAGGATCAATGTGAAATCGCAGTTCACAGCTACAGGATCAAATGACCACACTCAATCAACAATGCGAATGCATTTAACGGTAATTAAAAATGGCGCTCACACCCCGAAGAAATGCTAGTTCACGCAGAAATGCGAATTTTATATATCACACCTTTATATAGCCGTGATAATGACAATACTCAATTGCGATAAATACCATGACCAATGGTTAAGAATATAGTCAAAATCATAAAGATTGTTTCAAACCACTATCTGCGTATGACAAATCTTTTTATCGCTGAAAAATACCAAAGAGGACCAAAAATTGTAGTAAAGCCAAATAAACTCTACTCTTCACCAAGGGGAAAATCATTCAAGGATCAATGCATAAGCTCAATTCAATGACAAGAGACCTCCATGGACCATGGGAATAAAACCACATAACACTTAAAAATGCTTTTCAAGACCACAAATGAAATCACATAACTACAAAAATATGATTACGACAATACTAAACCGCGATATATTCCTTGGATGACCATGTTTCCACTGATCTAAGAGCTACAACAGGCGTCATTCTGAAGCTTAAGAAAATTGTCTCGCTTTGAGGCGCCGGCACGCGCAAGCATAAGTCGCAACAAGTGTAATTGCCTTACCTAATAGTAAGTTGAAAGAACAAAATTCATGCTTATTGAGGCACGGCGGCAGCTGGGCGCAGCAGGAGCAGTGTTCGCGATCGAGACTTTTGGCAGTGAAGCAGATGTTAGCAAATTAAATCATTTGCAGTGTGTATCTCGTTGGCCGACTCGATTTTATGTGATAAGGTTGGTTTTTTACTGTTTTTGTTATTGGACTGCTCCCAAACTTATATTTCCTGACCACCGCTGGTATAAAACATTGTTCCCAATCACATCTACAAAGTAAATTATCATTACATAGCTAATAGAGAAATTCCACTTATCTTTATTTACTTTGTTCTGTTATACTATAACTGTTATCAAAAAAACACTTTGAACATATATTATTTTCAAAGTGTTATTGAAAACAGTTAAGATTTTTCTCTCAACATTTTTCGGTTAACAGAAAACACAAATAAAATAAAAATTAAACTCAATGAGAAACCGAAATTCTCTTCGGTCGGTTCCTTTTCATATAATTAACAGAGAACATACAAGTTCGATTATTCATTAACAAATCTTAGGTTTATATTAATGGTTATGATCAAAACTTCCATACCCTTTTGCAGGAATGTATAGTATTGAGTAACTTTTGCCCAGAATTTTGTTGCCTATAAACATTAAATGAGATTTAATTATGGAAGCTTAGAAATCAAATTCATTTATATCCGAACCAATTACTGAGCTATGTCGTTCTCCCTTTTTCCAGCCTTTTTTTGTATGCCTACCTCAGCCATAGAAATACTCATAGTCATTTTCTATTTCAACCCAATCTCAATTAAAGGTAAAAAGTTAACGCTTGAGTATTATGTGAGTTGACCCCCCAAAGGATAATACAATCCCGACTTGCCTTTTTACAATTTTGGGTGGATTGGTTGGATCAAGGTTGATGTTCTTTAGTTTTTTACCCCAACTCTGCTTTTCAAAGTATTTTCGTAATATCTTAAAGCTAATTGCTGATTTTGCTCCTATTCCCCAGTAACTCAATACCTAGCTAAACTGGACCGAACCGAACCATTTTTATTTTTGGTTTTTGGTTCGGTTCAACATTTTTGAAAACACACCGGTTCGGTTTTTACGGTTCAGTTCACGAGCACAAAATGTGGTTCGGTTCTGTTTAAAACCGGTTCGGTTCAGAACTTTCACCCTGATATATATATATAAATTAACCCTATAAACTACTAATATCTTGATCAGGGTGACGAGCTGTCCGTCCGTCTGTCTGTTTCTAAGCAAAACTAGTCTCTCAGTTTTAAAGCTATCGAGCTGAAAATTTGCACAGAGTTTTCTTTTTACTGCACACTGCTAATACACTGCCATGCACTTGAATAGGGACAAGCATTTTAACGCAAATATACCTCAGTGCAATAAGTATATGTGCAAATATGTTTTCGTTTCTCTCTTCCTCAATAGTAACAGAACATATGTTCTAGGTATGCAAAAGTCTTTTGTTGTTATCTATTTTTAGAATGCTTTTGCATAATTCTTCTTTGGTCATCATTCTTAGTACCGTTATCACACATTTGAGTGGCGAGATTTGATTTTCTTAGGAAATAAGTTTATGTGCAAAAACCAATTAGTGTGCATTTAATGGTCGGCGTTCAACAAATTGGATGTGTTTTGATAAAAATGAAAAGTTGAGAGTAAATTAAGTAGTTGTTGCAGAAACACAAAAAAATTTTTAAATTTTCCTAAGAATGCCGCGTGGAACACATTTATCAGCTGAGGAACGCGGACGAATCAAGGATTGAACGAAGGTGGGGCTACCATCACTGAAATAGCTTCCAGAGTGTCTCGACACAGAAATACGATAGCTAATTTCTTAAAAAAATCCAAGCTCCTATGGTCAGATTAAACGCAGTGGCAGACCGAGCCACATCGACGATAGGTGCAAGCGTGAGATTAAGCGCCTGGCTGTAAACAATCAAATGTCTTGTACAGGCATTAAACGTCATTTAGAGCTCAATGTCGGTAGAAGACGGATCCATCAAATTTTAACTGAAAATTGTAACCTTAAACATAGTTCCCGGGTGGCTGTACCGATGCTATTGCCACGCCATCTTAAGGCTCGTTTGGCGTTTGCTGACAGGTACAAATTTTGGACCGAAGAATTCCGAAACGTTATTTTTTCGGATGAAAAAAAGTTTAATCTTGATGGTCCTGATGGCTGTCATAAGTATTGGCGTGACTTAAGAAAACCAAGAGAAACTCGCCATAAGAGGAATCACGGCGGTGGATCACTGATGATTTGGGCCTGTTTCGGATATGCAGGAAAGTCTCGGCTATGTTTTATTCCAATAAGAACAAACTCAGAAATCTATATTCAATTGCTGGAGAGTGAATTAATAGATTTTGCAGACGATCTTTACGAAGATAGATGGATTTTTCAACAGGACAACGCTCCAATCCACACATCAAAAGCCACAAAGGCTTATTTTCTTCAAGAAAAATACCTGTAGGGGAGTGGCCGGCTATCAGTCCTGACTTGAACCCAATTGAGGACCTCTGGGGTATCCTCTCAGCCAGGATTTATAAAGGTGGGAGGCAGTTCGACTCAATTAAGCATTTAAAGTACGCTTTGCTTGCAGAATGGGAGTTAATAAGCAATGAAACTCTCCAAAATCTGGCAGATTCCATGCCAAACCGCCTTGCAAAAGTCTTAGAGGCAAAAGGAAAGCACATTAACTATTAAAGTTGATCAAAAGTTTGAACTTAATACAAAATTTTAAGAACTATATAAAATGCACATATACTTATTTCCTAAGAATGAAATACATTTGTTAAATAATAATTTTTTGTTAATAAATATTGAAGTACTGTAAGGCAGTTCTTAGTTACTGGCTCTAGAGCTATAAGTAAAAAATATACTTGGCTTGAATCGTTTGGTTTAAAACAAGGTTTTTCCAAAAATGTTAATGCACATATACTTATTGCACTGAGGTACAACTATTTGACTGAAACAATCAAATTAAATCAAAAGGCAAATATTTTTATGCACTTGAAAAGTGTATTATAATTTTGCCCAGAAGTTTGCAACGCATAAAATAAAGTATATATTCTTGATCAGCATGACGCGCTGAGTCCCTTTGTCCTGTGTCCTGTGTCCCTCCGTCCGTCCGTCTGTCCGTCTGTCTGTTTCTACCCCGGAATTACTCCTCAGTTTTGGAGTATCGAGCGATACTTTGCACAGAGTCTTCTTTACATGCTAATATGTCGGAACCGACCGGATCTGATACTTGCAAGCTGCATCAAATGTTCGTTCGAAAAATTGTTTGCAACACGCCCTTGGTAATACGTCTTTTTTTTCCAAGTTTTGTAGTCGGTTAATTACCGTTGTAGACAAGCTTTTTCCAGTGAATCAATTTCTCTTTTTTGTAATTCAGTACTTCATTCTTTATTGAATTAACAAAAAAAATTTTTTATAAATATACGTAGTCTTCTGTTAAAAAATTTTTTTTTCAACACCTCTTTTCGATTTTCAAAATGGCATATTTTTATCGTGCACTTGAATAGGGACAAACGTGATTTCATCATTCTGAGTAAATCTCCGCGCAATGAAGCTTATATTTTGACATCATATAAACGTTTTAAGTAGAAAAAAATACTATGGTGGGCGGTAAAGCACTCAACGATGAAGAAAAAGGCAAAATAATGGCTTTTAAGGAGTGAATTCTTACGTACAAGCAAATTGCTGAAAAAAATTGGAATAAGTTAAAGTGTTGTATGCAATTTTCTTGAAAACCCATCAAATTATGGGAATAACATGAAAGACCGCACCAAAAAAACATTTTCACGTACTGCAGAGCAGCGAATTGTTCAAAAAAGCTTAATATTTACACTGTTCAGCTTCAAAAAATCATTTAAAATTAAAAAAAATCAATACGGTACGGAGAGTTATCCATAAAGCTGAATATCTAAGAAGATTAAAACTAAGGAAAAACCAACTTAATACCCAACGTAAAGATTCTCGTCAAGTTTTTGCTCGAAATTAGCTATTAAGGCTATGGTAACGGGATAGAAAGTGTTCTTCTTATCGAATATCATGGAAATAATAGGAAAACCTCATTTCCATACAAGTTGAAGCGTTTCTTAACTGAAAACTCCACGGTATGCCAATCCTTCTTTTGAGTCATATAATTTCGAGGAAAAACTTGAGGAGGATCTTTACGTTGGGTATGAAGTAGTGGGTTTTTTTAAATTTTAATCTTCCTAGATGTTCAGCTTTACGTACAACTCTCCGTACCGTATCGACACTTTCATTTAATTGTAATTTTTAATGCATTTTCGAAGCTGAACAGTGTAAATTTAAGGCTTTTTGAACAATTCGCTGGTCTGCAGTACGTGAAAATGTTTTTTTGATGCGACCTTTTACGTTATTTCCATACTTTGATTGGTTTTTAAGGAAAGTTGCATACAACACTTTAGCTTATTCCAATTTTTTCAGCAAATTTGCTTGTACGTAAGGATTCACTCCTTAAAAGCCATTATTTTGCCTTTTTCTTCATCGTTGAGTGCTTTTACCGCCCACCATAGTATTATTTTCTACTTAAAACATTTATGTGATGTCAAAATATAAGCTTCATTGGGCGGAGTTTTACTCAGAATGATGAAATCACGTTTGTCCCTATTCAAGTGCATGATAAAAATAAGCCATTTTTGAAGAGCTCGTTGAAAAAAATTTTAGCAGAAGACTACGTTTATTTAAAAAAAAAATTTTTGTTAATTCAATAATGAATGAAGTACTGAATGCAAAACGAGAAAGGCAAAGCTAACTTCGTCTGTACCGAAGTTTTGATACACTTGAAATAGCTTGTCTCAACGGTTAGCGACTTCGACCAAACTTCGCAAATCAGCTTAAAAACATGACATATTACCAATGACCATGTTTGAGAGCGATAATATTGAAAAGAAACCAGCTTTTCTCAGTAAAACCAATTTTTCGAACGAACATTTGTATGGCAGCTACAAGAACTAGTCATCCGATCCGGTCGGTTCCGACATATTAGCAGCGTGCAGTAAAAAGAAGACTCTGTGCAAAGTATCAGCTCGATAGCTCCAAAACTGAGGGACTAGTTCGCGTAGAAACAGACAGACGGACAGACGGACAGACGGACGGACAAAGCTTAATCGACTCAGCTCGTCATGCTGATCAAGAATATATATACTTTATGTGGTCGGAGATGATTCCTTCTATGCGTTGCAAACTTCTGGGCAAAATTATAATACACTTTTCAAGTGCATAAAAATATTTGCCTTTTGATTCAATTTGATTGTTTCAGTCAAATAGGTGTATATTTGCGATAAAATGCTTGTCCCTATTCAAGTGCATGGCAGTGTATGTCGGAACCGACCGGATCGGATGACTATATCTTATAGCTGCCATAGGAACTATCGGTTGAAAGTGGGTCTTTGTGGGAAAAACTTTTTTGTTTTTAATGTTAACGTGTCTCACTTCAGCGATTATTAATATTATACGCTTTCACATAGATTTGGAAGTTTTGGTTAAAATCGGATGACTATATATAGCTGTTATAGCTGCCATGGGAACTATCAGTCGAAAAACGGGTTTTAATGAGAAAAATTGTTTGTTTCAATGCTGGAGTTCTTACACCCTGTTGTATTAAACAAATTAGGGAAAATTTCTTACTTAAAGCTAAGTAATGCTGGAGTATCGACCAAATTCATTGCTATAGCAGAAAAGCCTTTATAGCCTAAATAAAACCACAGTATGGGATGGAAACCAACTATCCGAATGGTTCGAAACGAACTTAGGCGTAAAGCAGGGATGCTTGTTGAGTCCACTACTATTTGCATTGTATGTGGATGATATTGTTGCGAATCTTCCCGGAGTAGTAGAATTTGGATCTCAACGCATCAAGGTCCTCATGTATGCCGACGACATGGTGGTTTTTGGCGGAAAGCCCACAGGTGATGCAAGAAATGATTGATGCTCTCAGTAGGTACTGTCAGACGTGGAGTCTTTGTATAAATATAGAAAAAGTCGAAAATAATGATAGTGAAGGTTGGGGAGGACGAAGAAATAGAGCTGATGAATGGACACTAGATGGGGTATTGCTAGAAACAGTAAATGAGTACAAATACCCAGGGCGTGCTACTGACATCCAATATGTCATTCAAGAAACATTTGGCAACAGAAATTGACAGACGCCAAAGTCGCTGGGTTATATTGGGATTCTATTTCTACCGCATGTAAACACCTCCGAGCTACGCATTATACATTGAAACGGGACTACCTACACTGTTCCAATACACCCTTCAGCTGCACTTTAAATACATAGGCAAAGCTATGCAGATGGACTCTTCACGGCTCCCAAAAAATCATAGTTGAACAACTTTTGATAGACCGATCACAGTTCTTCCATGAATGGGTTAGTATGGCTGGAGACCTCAACATAAGTACATGTACAAATGACAGCAGAACTTGGGATGCGTGGCAAATGGAACTGTTACAGAAGATTGACGATGAAGAAAAAAATGAGTTCGAGCGGCAGGCAAGGCAGAGTGATACACGATGCACATATAAGCGCCTAGAGTACAAATTAGGTGAAAGACTATTTTACTATTTTAGGGATGATGTGGATACATATGCAATATCGCTTATTTTCGTGCAAAGAGCTGAAGTGCTCAGACTAAATTATATGCCACACAGAACGACGGAAAGCCGATGCTCCCTATGCAATATGGATGAAAGAGAAGATGTTGCACATTTCATAGCGCGATGTCCAATACTAGGTGAGCTCCGTTTACTGCACTTCGACAAATGGACTCTAGAGAGAAGGGAAATGCTTGAACGGGTCCAATTGGCCCTCTCTAACCTCATATCTGAGGGAGGCCACAAAATATAGGCAGGAGTTTTTAGGGGATTTCTAAACAGGAGTAACAATTTTATTTGCATAGTGTTAATTAAGTTAGCTTAAACCCAAATGATGAAACCTAGCCTTTAAACCATACGCAAATATAAGAGCCAAATGCTGAATTCTCAAAACTTTAATCCATGGAAAGACCCAGTGCTTAAACTAAATTGTTGAATTTTTATTGCTTTTTGTGCTTTTTGTCTCAAATTCGGAACGTCAGAGCTTAAAAAGCGATTCGTTAAAGCCGAAAGATAAAAAATTATTAAAACTAAAAGCGTAAAATTGGTTCACTAAGTGGATACTTTGTCCATTCTCTAAACCCCCTAAACGAGTCCCGTTTGTGAGCGTTCCAGCAGTTGATTGAGAGCCACCGGTTGCCAGTTGCTGAAGCTGCTATCGCTCACCATGCAAACATTGCGATCGATATAGCAAAATAGCTTGCCCACACGATAAATCTGCAAGGACAAATAAAGTATTAAAATTTAGGCAATATAGAATACAAATTGACATCTCACCTGCTTGCCCAGTTCCCGTCGACCGGGTAGAGGAGCAAATATGATGCCCAATTCGGCGCATTTCTGTGAGACCAACTCTTTGAACTCTAGTTGAGCGGGCTGAACCACATCCACTAGCATAACGGGTGGCAGAAGGACCGGCGCTGGTGGAACTGGTGGCGGAGGAGTGGCTGTGGGTTGCAGCATGGCATCTGTGGCACGATGCATCATTTCTAGGGCACGACGCAAATGTTCCTTAATGCAGGGTTCACGTAACAGAGGCTCACTCAACATGCTCTTCCAGCCGGTATACCAGCGTGAGATTTCCGCATAGTCGGGTGATTGATTTAGCCACAGGACCAGAACCTGAAACAAAATGGAAATTCATAAGAAAATGGGCTCGAAGTGAAGGTAAAAGTACCCACCTGCATCCAACGTGGAAAGAAATGCTTGTCCAACAGCAAGGCCATATGCATGGGTGGTATCAATTCATGCCATTCCCACACCTGATTCCACAGCTCTAGATCCTGATGCAGGGGATTAATAATGAATTCACCGAGTACCAACTGCAATTTGGGTATAATATGCTGCAGTAGAAAGTCCACCAATTCCTCTTCGGGAAAGGCTTGCTGCCAGGGTGTAAGCATGGCTCGGGCGGAACGATCTTGCGGTAGCCAGGCCTGTAGGGCCACCCCCAGTTTATTACGTATTTGAGGATAAATTGATTCCTCCAGTTTGGCACCCAAAATCCCATGCCAAGGCAATATCCAGCTGTGTATGGGCACGGTGTCGGTTAGGGGATCCCATTCTAGAACGCCAGCCGCCAAACGGGGCAAAATTATTTGTTCCAATATCGAGTCCAAAATCCAAGTGGGCAACAGTGGAGCCCAAGCATCGAGTAGGGCAGCCATGGGTGCGTGTTCTTTGGGTGACCAGGAGGAGGCGCATGAACGAAATGAGGGCATAACACCCGCCCAAATAAGCGAGGAATAGGGATCGAAGACATTACGAGTTTGCTGCTCTGCCGATTCATCTGTCTTTTGCAGAAATCCACGCCATTTCTTGATCAGGGCCAACGGTTGGGTGGGCTGCTCTAGCGGTGACCACGAGGAGAGATCTCGCTTGACCAGCGGCGCTATCACACCTGCAGCTAAATCTGCCAAACCAAATTCCTGGAACTCCGAAGCATAATCATGCTGCAGCTCGAGGAATAAATGCTCCGCCTCCGTTAGACTTAAATCGGGATCCTCACTGAGTTTCTCCACACGCTCCAAGGCCTCTTCCAGCGTTTTAATGTGATTCCTTTCCAGTTGGACCAGTTCATCAAGTTTCTTATACTCAAACTCCAATTGCTGCTGCTGGCTGGAGGATTCTCGCTCGGATTTGTCTATGGAAATGATTTGCTGTTCACATTGGCTGACCAAAAGCTGCAGGTTGTGCGTCAGTTCGGGCAAGGCAAAGACACAGGGAGCACTGGCTGCTCCTGAAGACTTGTCCTCCACTTCATCCGTTGATATTTTGGTCTGGCCCAAGGCATGGTAACCACTTAACACTCGCTTCTCTGGCCCCGTCATATCAATTACCGGCACATTGCCCAATTTTTGGCTCAACTTTTCGGAGAGCAAGTGTTGGGATTTCTTGCCTTTGGCTATGACTTCCTCCACGGATTTGTAATAATAACGTTTGCCCTGTTTCTCCGGGACGTCTGCTGCCGCTCCTCCCTTTCGCCATTTGTTCATTTGCTCTTTGAATTCCTTGGCCTCCTGCAGATCTTCGTCCATTTTTAGGCTGGGTTTGGGTTTGCCTGGTATGCTGGCCGCCGTTTCGGGACCATAGGCTCCTATGGCTCCACGTCCTTTGCGTACATGTGCCTGCACCGGCTGGGAGATGCCCTGCAAGTCCTTGCCCAATCCCTTGCCAGGCTCATAGCCCATCTGTAGCAGCAATTTGGCTCCTATGCCTTTGGTATGCTGCTCCCAGGCACCCACATGCCGTTCGCTGGGTATATGCGATTGATGCTTGAAGCCGGTTTGGGCCTTCATTCTGCCCAGCGAGGGTTTTTGCTCCTGCTCCTCCTCCGAAGTGGAATTGGCAGAATTATCGGACAGCTCACCGAAAGCTGGACGTGCATTCTCATCGGACTCGTCGCTATATTGTTGTGCCTCCTCCCCCTGATCATCTTCTTCCTTGTTCTTGGTCTTCTTCTTGCCCGCCTGTTGGATGCCCCCGGCCACAAAGTTCACAGGCATTGTATAGTCCTTGGGCTGACGCGTGGCACGTCCTTTGCGTTTGCTTTTGCTTGTCTCACCGCCGCTCTCCTCATCGCTGTCATCCGCCCAAATTCCATAGATTTGCTGATGCTTGCTCTGTCTGCCGCGCGGTCTGTTGATATTGAATTCATTGTCCAGGTCATAGTCGGTGATCTCGAAGCGCTCGTATTCGTTGTCCGACATGGTTAGTTTGCTTAGATTATGCTGCAAGCGATTAATTTTTAATATTATAAACAAAACGTTTGGCGATAGGCGATGGCAGCAATCTATTAGAGATGGGCGCGTGATGCACTTTTTATCACGCTTCAAAAAATTTAAAATTTAAATAATAGTTGCCTTACACGCAACTAATAAACAAAGCAAATTAGAGGAAATTTAGTTGTTAAGGATAAAAAGTTCAATAAGAAAGAGTCTGGTCTTATAACAACTTTTTACATATGCAGAAACAAAGCAGAGTTTTTAAAGAATTGGAGATAAAAATAAATAATTCTATACAATTTTGTATAAAGGAATGTAGTGAGAGAGCCTTTAATTCTTTTTTTTTTTTTTTAAAAGGTAGATGTGGTTGTTTTGATCAATCACGAAAGAAATAACAAAAAACTTCACGAAAAAAATTAGTTTTTCAAATCGTTTTTTCTATTAAATATTTAAAACTTAAACAAAAAAAAAACAAAGACTGAACTCAAAATCTTCACGGGATTCCAAATATCTTATAAAGTATTGAAAAACACCGTTATTTTATTCTTTTCATTCCTTTTGACTCGGTTCAAAATTGGGTTATTTTTTATGCTTGCATAAGCTGCTGTAGTCATTTGAAGCAGAAAATTTGTGCAACTCGGACGAAATAATTATTTTGTAAAAGTGCTAAATATAAATATTTTTTTAAAATATTATAAAAAGTTGATAGTTACCCAGCGGCGCAGAGGTGAATGAGGCTGGTCCACAACATGCATCGCAGTAGGTGCCCACGTTAATATTAATCGCTTCCTTTCCTGTTTATAATTGTGTACACAAATATTTTAAATTTTTCTTCGGGGCCGAGTTGTTGCTCGTGTGTATATAACAGTTGTGTCGTGTTTGTGTCAATTGACTTTTCAAAAAAGGCACGTCGGACGGCAAAGTGCCAAGTGCTTACAGTCTTAATTATGATTTTGTCGCCAGTTATTCCATATACCCAACAGTCAAGCGAGCTAAATCGCCGTCATCCATGTGCTTCTGTGTTGGAGGTCCCGGGTTCAACATTCCCCTCCTCTTCTCATACAACATTTTTTTAAGTTTATTAATTTTTATTCCCATTAAAACCGACACACATATAATACTAGACAGTGTCAAAGTTTGTAAAGTAAATATTATACAACTTCATACCCCAAGTGTGTAGACGCGACACTAGTCCACAAGTCCATACACAAATTTCAAAATGGTGTATCGTCTTGTGAACTGAACGCATACTTCCTCGTCAACATTTTCTTAAATGGTATATTGAGTTGTAATCTAAAGCCGAAGTGTTTTCTGTTATACGTCCACTTTTCTGATTACAAAGAACTCTGCTTTGAATACAGTATGCCCGAAAACGGCCAAGCTTACGTAAATGTATACAGAGTAGTAACTTAGTAAATTTAGAGAACATCGAACTTGTAATGGGCATTTGCATGCTGGGTAGCGACCTTCTAAATCGTAGAATTTGAGTATTGGTGGGCTCGAGGTCAAGTAAAACACACACAGATGTGTGCTGTTTTTCCAATATATTTCAGTTGCTCCATCTTCTAGACACTAAAAACAATTTCCAATTACAATGTAACATTGACTTGATACAAAAACACAAACTTTTTTACATACATTGTTTGCTACGTCTGTTCCGTTCGGCGGGAGTTGTCTAGAGGCGGTCTTGGGACAATTCGGGAAAAAAATTCTGTAAGTTTGAAAAGTGAACAACCTATGACATATTTAAAAAAACAAATAATTGCTTCAGCAGACATGGAACGACGACAAGTGAATAATCTATCAGCTCTTTCCGACGAAGAGATTGAAGTTTTTAAATTCGATTGAAATATATGGACAGAAGTAGAATTGAGGACGATTTGACTGATGATGTTTGCGAGGCAGCGTTTCATGTCAATGAGGAAGATCAAGAAGCGATTGAAAGAGTGGTATATATGTCGGATGTCAGATTTGTGTAACTTCAAGCGGAAGTCCTACTCCGTTGGCCAAATTGTTGTCGGCCTCAACTTCGATTGCATCGAATTCACCTCAAGCACAAAAACGCCTGCTGAGCATGCTGAGCATGATATTGCTCTTGCTGGAAAAGAGCACAATAGACGAATTTGTAGGATCACCGCTTTTCAAAAAGATGTTGTGGGGCCAAAAGAACTTAGTCAATAAATCTGCAGTAGCCATTACGAGTGTCTTGAATACTTTTGAATGTTACTACCCATCATGCGTTTTCAATTCTCATAAATGATGCAATACTTGGTAGTCTCCAAAACAAATTTGGAATTCCAAGATACAATTTATTGACGTTTTGTTTTTCATGTCAGTTCTTCGCTACCCATATGTTTGTTCATATTGGGGTGAGCACGCGTTTGGAACAGTTCAGAGCACAATGTCACAAAATCGCTTTGAAAAATTACGAAGCAATTTGCATTTCAACGATAATAGTAAGATTCCCTCCAAGGATTCTGTTGACCATGATCCTTTATACAAAATACGGCCTCGTGATCACTTCAATGAGAAGTAGTCAGTTCCGATGAACGCTTAACTGTGGATGAACAAATGTGTGCAACAAAGATGAAGACCTTTCTGAGCAAATTTACCACACAAACCACTCAAATGGGGAGTGAAATTCTTCAATTTGTGTTTAGCGCACAAAAAGTCATTTATTACGCGTGTGGAACCTAAAACAAAATTAGTGTGCTAAAAATAGACAAAAATGCCAAATACACCAACAAATGACAAATTTGGGATTTTCGTTACACGGTACGAGTACTCCAACTGTTTGGGCGCACAAAAAGTCAATTATTGCGCGTGTGGAACCTAAAACATATTAGTGTGCTGAGATATTCAAAATGCCATAAAAACGTAAAAAAATGCCAAATTTGGGATTTTTACTTAATTTAACACGGTTGTTTATAAAAATTAATTAGAATTTTAAATCATCAATATAAAAATGCAGATTTTGAAATACGGATATTAAGGATGTAGCTTAGGGGGCACCTCTCCCGCACAAATCGTGTTGAAGAGAGATGAGGATGCCAGAAGCAACCATCAAATGTCTCAGCGACTTATTGGCAAGGGGGAAATATATGGGAAGATTTTTATATAGTGCGAGACAGATTGTAAGATCTAATGTAATTTCACGCAGAATGGCATGTTCAATATATACGTTAAAGTCATTTGGTACCCTGTACGCACTGAAAAAGTGCATACGTATCAATGAGCCCACAGGCTGACTAGCGCCTCCAGGAGACCGAAGTCTCCTGGCGGTAGATAGCCATTTGAAAGCAAATCCTCGACATGACAATCCATATGATATAGAAGTCCGCGTCCAGACTCACCTCGAAACTCAGCAAGCCCCAGGCTTGGTTCAGAGGGATAAGGACTGGGGTCGGTTGGTCGACGCGCCCGTTATGGCGAGGACGTCATCATGCCCTTTTCGGGACGAAGGTTCCCACAACAGTTCGATAAATCTTCCATGAGCGCCAACCGTTTTATTTGCCTCTTTGAGTTGACGCCAAAACGAAACATCCTCTCCAGCCGCAATACGAATCTGTGTCGTGCAAGACCAACCAAAAATGCAATAAATTTTCATATAAAAATTAAAAAAACTTTACTGTTGCTTTTATCCTGACATGATTAAAGCAGATCTTTGTCGACTGCTGCTGGAGGTTTCCATGTCAACTTTATATTTATTGGTGAGGTTCCAAATTTATCTTTGCCTCTACGGTATTAATCAGCGCAATTTGACCCTTCTTTTCTGACATTATATTTGCTTCTGAGCGTCAAAAATAAATAAATTTAATTACTTTGGGCGCCCAAAAAGGCTCGAACAGCTGGAAATACAATCCACAAATTCAGTGTTCGACGTTCGAGTTCGATGTTCGTGTGGATTGACGTTTCGTGTTTCTGCGTACACACCGTGTTTGACGTCAAACGTTTTGCGTGTTAACGTTTTTAAACTTTTTTTTATGGAGTTTTTCGTTTGCGAGCGCTTTTTTGAGATTACTCCCGTAAATCCTATAAAAAAAATTTATAAAACAAAAAAAAAAATTCAGATGATTTGTATTAAAATATGAAATACGGATAGTTAAGGATGTAGCCAGGGGGCATCTCCCGCAAATCGTCTTGGAAGAGGAGGAAGATAATAAAGATGAAGATGCCAAAAGCAACCACAATGTCTCAGTACTTTCACACAGAATGGCATGTTCAATAGATACGTTAAATTCACGGTATCCTGTACGCACTGAAAAGTGCTTACGACACAATGAGCCTGGCTGGTGGCTGCAGAGTAGCGCGCCCAGGAGACCGGAGTCTCCCAGATAGCCATTTCAAAAGCAAACTGTCGGACGTGACGATTCTCCCATGGCAAGGTGCAAAGTCCAACTGAAAACTCTGCTGATCACACCCGGTTGATACAGAACTCCACGTCGAGACTCAGCAAGCCCCAAGCTTGGTCTCTCGTGATCTTGCCCCTTTCAGGACGTTACGACTACGAACCTTGTGGCGTGCAGAATTAATCAAAAAATGTAATAAATTTTCTTATAAAAATTATGTTATTTATTTGTTTTTTATTATAAATTTAGTATTACTGTTGTTGCTTTTGGCACGGAAATGCTTCTTGCTGCTGCTGGAGACTCTCCCATGTCAACTGCATCAACATTGATTTTATTGATGAGGTCCAAAATACTTATCATTGCCTCTACGTTATTAAACTGCGCAAGTTTTCCTCCTCATGAATTCTTTTCAAATAGTTTCTACGCTCACCCTCTTTTTCGGATATTTTTTTTTTGCTTCTGAGCGTCAAAATAAATAAATTTAATTACTTTGGGCGCCCAAAAAGGCTCGAGCAGTTTCAGTTACCATCCACAAGTTCAGAGTTCGACGTTCGAGTTCGATGTTCGTGTGGGTCGACTTTTTTCGTTTCTCTCCGTACACACCGTAAAACGTTTGACGTCAAACGTTTCGCGTGTGGTTTTACAACGTTTTTTTTTATACAGAGTTTTTCGTTTGCGAGCGGTTTTTTGAGTACTCCGTACCGTGCTTTATTATGCTATAATTTCCGAGACATATTGTGAAGCAGGTGACAACGTTGTTCAAACTGGCTTACCAGATCTTGGTGCGGCAGCAAATGTAGTTGTTCGATTGTCACGCAATGTTCCGGATTTCAAAAATAAGATATCTACTTTGACAATCATTATACTTCCTTGCCGCTTCTTGTATATCTCAAGTCCCGGGGAATATTTTCTTTGGGAACTATTCAAATTGTAAGCTGCCATCTGACAGCGACCTCAAGAAACAAGTGCGTGGATATTCTACAGAATTTTGTGGATCTGTATCAGGAGTCGAACTGTCTTTGACGATTTGGAAGGACAATTAGGCAGTACGACTTGCTTCGACTTCGCGGGCACAAAGCCTTTCTGAATTCAAAAGGTCAGATTTCCACGTTTTGTTCGTTCCGAAAAAAAGTACGTTGACATAAATTGACCAAATGATATCCACGAATACAACAGCCACATAGGTGGTGTCGACTTAATGGACGGACTTATTGGTCGATAAAAAAAAAAAAAAAAATAAAAAAAAAAAAATAATTAAAAAAAGCCCGACGCTAAAACACAAAATACCAATTGCCAAACTTCCGATCAGAGGTCGTGCTACAAACTCCTTATCTGCAAAAGGACCCGGAGACCCGGACAAGTATGGGAAGGGACATTATTTGACACATATGCTTGATTTCATTGGAAAACCCGGGGCTTTCCCAGAAAAAAAGACTGTTTCACTATGAGTTCTCATCACAAATAAGATCAAACTTTTTGTACACAATTTTTGGAAGTTTGTGAATTAAAGTAACTTTTTTTAATTGTTATTTTGTTTTTTGGGACTATCATTTAGAATAAAACGTTTTAATTTTGTTGACCTTTTAGACGGTTAAAGGATATATTCTATAAAAGAAAAAGTTTCTAAAACAAACACTCACTTTTGATACATACTGAAGCAAAAAATATTTTTTTGGAAAAGAAAGTTTGAGCACTAGAGGGTTAATCCATTTATTTGTTTTTCTGGGTTTTTATTTAGACGGGTGTCCATTTACATTCGAACTTTTTTTTGTCTTTGTCTATCTCGTATGTCCAGTGGGACCATCGTCTCTGTCTGTAAAATACTTTAACTGTAAAATACTTACCAAAGAATCTATTTATTGGCGGCAACTTTCAAATAATTTCAAAGTCTACAATTATAATAAAAATCATTTACAAAATCAGGAACAGGTATTAAATAAGATCCTCTACATCAGCTATTGTCACGTCCGTCACTCAGCTGCCGAAAACATTTCGCTCAAGGCTTGTTTCACAAGAGCAAACCGCTTTTGAGACGCAGGACAGCGGTGAATTAAGTAGGTCACCAAGTACATGGTTTGCATCGCTTATTTTTGGCCTCACAAACTCTTTTAATTGAATTGGTCTCAAGGCTGTTTGAACCTCGCGCTCACTGAAGTAACCTTCTCACATCTCTAATGTGATTTCCCCTCCCACAATCTATCGCCTATCGATAGCCAATGCTGTTCTAGCAACGTAACGCACAACGTAACAAGAAACGTAAGCTTGGTAAATTCACGTAGAACTTTGAGTATTTTGTGTTTTTATATTTGTTGGTTGGGTGTAGTAAAAACAATTTGAACATATCAAAGCAGTTTGTGGCCCACTGTGCCAGGCAGATGTTGTTAAACCTAAGGCCGTCCCCTCAGCAAGATGTTACACTTTTCTTGTGTATGCGGCTGATTCGAAGAGAGCAAAGCCCATGTCATCATCCTCAGACTCTGACTCTTCCTTCTTCTCCTCCTTCTTGGCTTCCTTCTTGTCACCACCAGCATATATTTATAAAACATAAATATTAACAAATATTTGTAAATAAAGTGTTTTTCGCTCACGACATTTTTTTCAAAAAATGCACATCTCTATAACGTAAAGAAGGGTAAGTTACGTAGTATGAGGTGAGTTATTGTTTTGTGAGGTGTTTTTCTTTTTACAGCTGTTCTGTGGTGAGGTGAGTTTTTGTGTGTATTTTTTTGTTTGCTAGAATTTCAAATTCGCTCCAACTTTTGCAGCAGACGCATCCTCAACAGCATCTCCGCCGCATCGTGCGTGTACGTTCGATTTGCGCTTCAAATTAAGAAATTAAAATATACATAAATCGCAAAACCAAATTAT
>JAEIFU010001181.1:0-78577 GCA_018904235.1 Lordiphosa stackelbergi | reverse complement strand
AGTGAGTCCAGTGGCGTAGCGTGGGGTTATGCCGCCCGGGGCGGAAGTCGACTTTGCCGCCCCCTCCCCATTGAATAGTTCTAAATTTTAAAATTCTTTATATAGTTCAAATAAAGATTTTCTTATTCTTTGCATCAAAAACTTCTCTGTAACATAAAGGGACGTTTTGCAGGACTTTGATTAGGGATGACAAAGACCTAAATTGTTCAAGGGGTACGTACTAATTTGCTAAAGTTGCTATTATTGGAAAAAATTCGATAACTGTGGGAAAAAGCCCTTTTTACATACCTCCTAAACCAAAATTTAAATAAAAATTGACTTCGATGGACCGAAACCAAAATTATTTCGAGGTCGAACATAGTTTTCTGGTTTGATGGCAAATGCGTTTCGAATTAGCTTTTTTTGTAGTCTGCCTGCAGAGGTTTTTACTGGAGGCTGATATAATTAGACGAGTTGGACTACGTTTTTTTTGAAACCTAACATAACCCAAACTGTGGAAGTCTATCCGTTCGATCTCAGTGGCAAAGATGGCTTGGTTTAGAAATAGTACATGAGATTGTCCTGCTATTTGGGCGCCATTAGGACCTAAGAAATTGAAAGTTGTCTAGTAAGCCCGAAATATTCGGAAAATATTGCGAACTCGATGGATAGCGAACTATGAAGAATTAATGTAAAATATTATTTGGTGTTTGGTAATTGTTCTTTTATAATTGACACTATAAATTTGTGTGTTTTTTCCATGTAAAAAGGAATTAAATAACTCTTTCTGAATTGATTAAAAGTTTATTTAAAACAACTTTCTGATTTTGCTCATAGGATAGACATTTTGGTTTTCAATAAGGAAAATATGGTTATTTATTGATAAAATCGATTTTTTAAATTATTGTTCAGTTGAGACAACTTTTGTTTCATTAGAAATTTTCAAAGCATTTTTGAATTTTTTGGTGAAATAGACAAAACTATAGTTTTCTTCAGATGCCGCTGGGGCTGTTTTTTCTGACTTAAGTGAGTGGTTTTAATGAGCTCAGGCGTAGATTCTAATAAAAACATATTTATTGCAAAAATCAATGAAATTCATTTTATTCACAAAATATAGGGCACCACTTTTGCGATCCCCCTCCCTCCAGTCCTTCTCCTTTCTTGAGACTGGATGAGTCCATGACAATAATTATTAAAGCCCTGTTGCCTTGGTACCTGTGCTTACTGACATCATTTCCTGGTGAATCCTCTCGTTGTTCATCGCTTTCGACACTCAAATTTTCAAGGTGTTGGCGTTAAGGTTCGAGTTCAGAAAGTGAAATTTCAGAGACATTGTGAAAACTGTTGATAATTATTTTGTTAATAAAAAAAAAAAAAATTTTTTTTTTTTTTTTTTTTTTGGTTTGAAAATTTGAATTAATCTGTCATAAAAAAAAAAAAGGGGCAGGGGAATGGCAATTAAGGACTTTGATTATTGCTCGTCTAGGCCGTTGTTATCTGAAAACTGAAGCCGAAATACTGAAGATTTCGTATCAATTTTTCGAACGTACTCTGGACTCTTTTGTTGCACCCTTCAAATCATTAGACTATTAAATAAAAATTTTTTTTCTGAAGCTTACTTTTACTTTAGCCTGCGGTAATTTACGCATAACAGGTGTGGAACCCAATAGCACTTAATTTTTTATTGACAGTTTGAAGTAATTAAAATACGTTATTTTAAGCGACTCGGTTTTTGTTATCTCGTTCGGATAGTTCTAACATGCAACCCGTAAACATTGCAAAATAAGTTAACGCTCTTTGCATCAAAATTTGGGCAAGACAAGTTTTAGTTGCAGGACCTATTGGGTATGCCTTTGTCTTTGCATTTTGTATTTTCAAAATCAGCCGCTTTTACAATTGCCTTAGCAGCAGGTGGATTATGTGTGGAGTGGGAAATGGGAGAAGGTTTGAAAGTGGGGGGAAAGTAGTGGGGATCTGGTGGGACTCTGGAAGAGATCTAGTGGGGATTTGGTGGAGATTTAATGGGGATCGAGTGGAGATCTGGTGGAGATCTAGTGGGATCTGGTGGGGATCGGGTGGGCAACTGGTGGTCTATGGGGATCTGGTGGGGATTTGGTGTGGATCCAGTCTGGATCTGGTGGGAATCTGGTGGTTAACTGGTGCGGATCTGGTGGGGATCTGGAGGAATCTGGTGGGGATCTAGAGGATCTGTTGGGGATCTATTGGGGATCTATGGGGGATCTCTTCTGGTTTTGTGGGGAACTGGTGGGGATCTAGTCTGAATGTGGTGGGGATCTGGTGGAGATCTGGTAGGGATCTGGTGGGAGTCCGTTCCTGACTTAAGTGGGGATTTTCTGTCTCCTTAGAACTGGGGGATTAAAGGCAGAATCTGGTGCGCCTATCATTGATGGGGTCAACCTGCCAGACACGCAAACGTTCGATTCAGTTCCTAAAAAAGTGGCTGACATGAGGAAGTCAGAATTTTAAATTTTTTACTCATTTCTAAAATTCGTTCTCTTAAATTTATTTTCTTGTCGTACTTAACAAGGAATTAAGAGAATAGATTTTCCTGATGCAGTCAACTGCTTAGATACGGAAACGGTGATTAAGTAAAATCCAATAAACTAAATAACATATCTGTTTGAGTCCTTAAAGAAAATAATTGTCCTTCAAAAAATTCAGTTAGACAATGAACCACAAGCCTTACCAGTCTACAATAAAACATGGTCCAACAACTAATATCGTTTTGCTTCATATATGTCTTTCTGCAGTCAAAAATATATTTCTTATATTTCAGAAATCAAAGACGAAGATTTGTAAAAATTTCATTATATATTTTTGGCTATTTTCAGACTGAGTTTATCCCCCACGAGTTCAAAGAAAAGAAAGTCTTTTTGCGAGCACTTAAATTTACAATCGGGCTTATAGTCTTAAAGAGCTTCCCTCTTACCGAGCGTCCCATGATATCCCCTCTACGTTTGGCTAAAGGAGATCATTAATTAATTTCCTTATCAATTTGTCATAAAAATAAACTCACATAATTTGTCATTATATAAAAACAAACTCCAAAAACGTACGGTTAATGGGCAAGTAAGCTAATTGGTGTGGAAAACTCAGCCAATGCAGAGACCCACTGTACCCAGGAGTGTTTGTAAGTGTGCAAGCGGAACCCCATCACTCCTTGCTTGGCTTGCGACAAAATGTAGTTGCATTTCTTCTTTAGCTTCAGATTTCTCACACACCAATAAAGTCATTCAAATTTTTTGAACAAACTGCATAAATTTGCCTTTTAATGAGCAAAAAGTGATTCGCACGTCTGCCAATGACTTATATTTTATTACCCTATCATCATTTGCCACTGTCACTTGGACTTCCCTTACCGCCCAGTGGGCGAGGTGAACATCATTATTCATGCAGCTGTCGCCTTTTGACATTCAAAGACAGTCATTCAATTGGCAGCTCCTCAGCGGGGAGAAAGGCGAGTAACTTCCACTGCTACTGCTGCTGCTGCTGCTGCAGCTGATGTAATGTGGTTGCATCTTCGCCTCATATCGATGGTTTAGTCACGGCCCACGACAAAGATTGCGCAATATCTAATTGTACTACAGGAAGATGAGCCAGACATTATTTCCGCTTTAATGCTGCAGTGACCCCAAGCCTGTTTTGTGGGTGCCCCGGCCATATCCTCACTCTCTCTCTTTACACTCGCATTGGCCAATTGCCGAACAGTTGGCAAACTAGCTTGTTTCATTAGCAATATTTGTCAAAGTATTATAAAATATTGCGAATGCAGCCCCGTTTTCAGGTGTCTTCATTTTTGTTTGCAGCTAAGCCGGATTACACTGGGAGAAATTGAAAAAATTTTAAAGAGCTTTTAAGGAGCATTAATGAAGCTATAAAGTAAACTATTAAGTATGAGGAAGCTAATTTTATCGACCCCTGTGCGCAAAAACATCGAATGTGCCAAAAAACCAAATTTTACAGGAAAGCGTTTTTTCTACTTTTCGATGCGGTGACTGGCAAAATCGCTACCAATCTTTAGATGTGCAACGTTTATCAATTTATTTAACTAAACTCAATCTTAATTTTGGCACATACGATGTTTTTGCCCACAAATTTTTTAAGTGCTCCGTCAAGTTTGGCACTTACGATAATTTGTTCAATAGATAAAATTGTACAAAATATTATATATAAAAACAAACCAAAATTAATATTATTTATTTCAAGTATGTACTTATAAAACTATATTAAATAAAAATTTCATTTTAACAAAGTAAATAAAGAG
Organism: Lordiphosa stackelbergi; assembly: GCA_018904235.1. Lineage (NCBI taxonomy): Eukaryota > Metazoa > Arthropoda > Insecta > Diptera > Drosophilidae > Lordiphosa > Lordiphosa stackelbergi. The sequence continues at coordinate 74,313 of JAEIFU010001181.1, read as the reverse complement.
ATTAGTCTTCTTCGTCGCTCTCAACCAACGAGTCTCTTATATGCGAGGAATGTTGCAGATTTAAATATTCATCATGATATTTTGGTGGAATACTGTTTTTTAAACAAAGATTTTGTAAGTCAATTTATTTTTTGGTCGAAATACATAAGGTATTATAATATAATGATTTTATCTTCTCGGGAAAATTTAGCTTGGTAATTTTCTTTTTCTGAGAACTATCGAAGTTACCATATTGTAGTTGAATTAAACCAGCATTTTTTTGAAATTTGGCGATACGCAGCGAATTTATGTTCAATTTAATTTTACTGGGAAGCAATGAATTCGCAAATGACTTCCAGTTTTGAAAATCGGTATGTCCCATTTCGATGCAATCGTAGCCCGATGGATTGGTTCGTGCGCTGCGAATAATGGTGGACCATTCACTAGGTGCCAAATGGCTCGGTATCGCACAAAAGATTCAATTGTGCTATGTACGGAATCCACTGGCATCATAGTATGGCCCGGAAGTAAATATGTAATTTTGATGTTCACACCATCAAAGTCGAAGTTTTTAAAAAATATGCCAACATCGCTATTACAGCTTTATTTCGGTTTTGACCAGCGCAACTATCGCAGTATAGACTGACTACATTAGCCGTTTCTCTATGGTCAATTATAAGTAAATATTTATAAAGGGCTGAGCATATTTCATTGGATCCCCGCTTACCATCGCGCTCATTCCACAAAAAACAATAGCCATTTCTTGTACCGCTTTCGTAAACGCTTAAATTGTAGTAAGCATACAGTCCGAATGGAGTGTTCAAAACTTTCTGTAAGTCGACACTAGCGCATTGGAACTTTGAGCTCTTCTTACTTTCTCCTTGTTCTCTTAAAAAAATGCACTTGCTCTTATCCTTGTCTTTGATGTGCATCTGGAATTCATCTGTATTCATGATATTTTTTTTGTCTTCATCATCAAGAAACTAAATATTTTCGCACTTAGTGCACTTATCTTTTATTGGTAAGTGAAAACCAATATTAAAATCTTTTTTAAAAATCTGTCTGAAACTTTAAAGCTTTTGGCTCTGCAATAATGTGATGGCACAGCAGGAAGTTTCTCGAAGTATGATTTGAATTGTTCTATTTTCTGTTGAGGCGTTTTATTGTGAGTAACTACCTTTGGTTTTGGATCAACTAATTTATCTTCCGCCAAAACATTTCTCAGAATTATTTGCGAAATATTTAGAGTTGCTAAAATAAATTTTTGGCGCACTTTAAAAGCTTCTCCTTTGTAAACTAGTGAGTATTTTTTTTGGCTTTAAACAAGAAAGAAGCCATGCTCTCCTTCTCATTCGAGACATTCCCCAAAAATGTTCATTTAAATGCTCGTGCGTCTACAATCGTAACGATGGTTTTTATCCAAGCAAGGATTAGGTAGTATCTTTTTATAATTGTTTTTAGTGGATTTAACTTCTGGAATTTTTTTGCAACAACGCTTGCGGACACAACATTCTTTTTTATATTCATCGCTTTCAGTATCACTGTAAGGCACAAGTAAGTCTTTAGAAATCTGCGGAGAACAAAATTGTACAAACAAAGTCAATTTTAAATAAAACAAACTATTTTCCCACCAGACTGTTAAATATCAGTAATGTGCGGCACATACGATCATTTCGCCCACAAGATAAAACTCATCACTGGCACATACGATTAAATTGATTTTGTTGTATCTCCGTAACGGGCGACAATCGCTATAATTTAAAAAAATAAAAAAGATAAAAAATAAAATAAAAAATAAATAAAATAAAAAAAAAGAACTGCTTTTCCTAGAGGTCTAAGATTTGACATAGACCTTCGTTTAGTTATGCAGGCGCGCACTAAGATAGAAAATTTGGAAAATTAGTCCGCAAAGTGGATGAAAACGACAAAGACAAGTTGGTGTGGGGTAAATAAATGAGCTATTGCGTTCAGGCAACATTGCGCTAAGAGAAAGAGAGTGAGAGAGGGAACGACTCACACTCACACAAATGAGGTATGTGTTGAATGCATAATGCAATAAGTATGAGGTGGTCCCGTCCTCATAAGCTGTTTTTATTGTATGCTGGCAAATAAGTGAGAGTGAGAATGAAAAGAAAAAAATGAAGAAAAAAAGATAGTTCTGGATTCTTATTCTTCATCCAAAGGAGCTGAAAATGTGAAAAGGATATTTAAAAAATGGATCTTGAAGTGGTAGTTTCGAATATCCATTTTACGAGCATTTTATCTGTGTATGAGTGAAATGAACGTTAAAGAGTGGAGAGCACCGGAAAAGGGAGGGGAGGAATGAGATGGGACGGAAAAGAGTGGAGTGTTGGATGAAGGAAGGGGGCAAGGAAGCTGTGTAGGGGGTAAGAAAGGCCAATTTGAATTGAATTATAATTGAAGAGTATCTGCCATGAGGTCAATAGTACCTTATCCAGTCTGTAATTATTGATCAATGAAACGGCACTTGTCGGAGTTTTATTCAAAATATTGTCTCTTTAATTTTTGGAAAGGACTTAGGAATCTATACGTTTCAATAATGGGCAAGCAGTGCTAAGGCTGCTGTGAAATCCACCATCTATATATATTTACTAGATAATACTGCAGGAGAGCCGACTCAATGGAGAGAGTAGTTAGAGTAAGAGCGTGCTGTTTGACATACCTTTTTCGTTGTTTCATGTGCTGAACTAACTGACAAATCCTCTCTGCAGACACACAAATACTATTGCAACGGCTTAAATTCTGCCTACGTTCTGTTACCATTGCCGAACCCTGGTCTAATGGCAAATTTTTTTTTTTTTTTATATATATTTACAATTTACTGTTACTCCTAAGATTAACTTATATTGTAGTGCTATTTATTTCTGTCTTAATTTGTTTATATCTTCTAGTTTTCGGTTTTAACGTAAGATTTATAATATGTTTTGAAGTTAGAATATAGGATGTTGAAGAATATCATTTCGAGATAACTTTTGACGATATTTTTTTGTGAATACTTTTTTTTGTTTTTAGCCACAGAAAGGAGATTCCCTAAGGGCATTCCTCTCTGGATATTAGTATAATCAGTAAGAATAGTAATATCCAACAGGAATGCCCTCAAAAACCTCCCTTTTTGTGGTGATACTAACAAAAAATACCCATCAAAAATATATTCAAGAAGTATTCGATATCGATATTTCGACATCCCTATTAGAATATCGTGTTTGTATTTTATGATGTATATTCTAGTTTAAGTTTTTATCCGCAGGTAAGTATCTAGGACTATGTTTCAGGTGAGCGTTGATGTATACGTATAAAATGGTTAAAAAGTGAAGATTGTATGATGCAAATTTAAAGGAAATTATCTCAATATAAAGACTAGATCCTTCGGTCAGCAAAGTCAGTTGGGTGGATCCTTTTGGAGTCTCCCTTCTTGCCCTGATCCCGTTATTCCTCCTCCTTCTTAGGAGGCGTCTAAGAAATTGTTAGTGAGAAGCTACTTTATCAAGGTAGCGTGCGGCCTAGTTTATTGATGATGTCGCCAACCATAGGCACCCGCATTCTCAATTTATATCCCTTGTACGAATGTACCACTCAGCACCTGTGACTCTTCGCAGTAGTTTGGCTTTATACCCTTGCAAAAAAGGGTATTATAATTTTGCCCAGAAGTTTGCAACGCATAGAAATATTCATTTCCGACCCTATAAACTATATATTCTTGATCAGGACGACGAGCTGAGTCGATTGAGCTTTGTCCGTCCGTCTGTCTGTCCGTCTGTCCGTCTGTCTGTTTCTACGCGAACTAGTCTCTCAGTTTTAAAGCTATCGAGCTGAAACTTTGCACAGAGTCTTCTTTTTACTGCACACTGCTAATATGTCGGAACCGACCGGATCGGATGACTATATCTTATAGCTGCCATAGGAACTATCGGTTGAAAAGTGGGTTTAATGAGAAAAACTTTTTGTTTTTAATGTTAACGGCTCCCACTTCAGCAATTATTAATTCTATACGCTTTCACATAGATTAGGAAGTTTTTGTCCAAATCGGATGACTATATCTTATAGCTGCCATAGGAACTATCGGTTGAAAAGTGGGTCTTTGTGAGAAAAACTTTTCGTTTTTAATGTTAACGGCTCCCACCTCAGCAATTATTATTTCTATACGCTTTCACATAGATTAGGAAGTTTTTTGTCCAAATCGGATGACTATATCTTATAGCTGTCATAGGAACTATCGGTCGAAAAGTGGGTTTTTATGAGAAAAATTTGTTGGTTTTTAATCTTAACGTGTCTGACTTCAGCAATTATTAATATTATGCGCTTTTACAAAGATTTTGGAAGTTTTGGTCAAAATCGGATGACTATCTTATAGCTGTCATAGGAACTAGCGGTCGAAAAGTGGGTTTTATTTAGAAAATTGTTTGTTTAATGCTGGCGTTCTTAAACTTTGATGTATTAAAACATTTGCAAGTGGTATAAAAACTTCGGCACAGACGAAGTTGGACCTTCTAGTTTTTTGGAGATGTTCCGTACCTTCACGCCGTAGCGCCGATAGGGAGCTAAGATAACCTTGTATATAAGAACTTTGTTCCTTAGAGACAGCTTGTTGTTGGCGTTAAGGAGCCAACTCATCTTCATTGTTTTGCTGCGAAGTCTACTAGTCACATAAGCAACATGCTGTTTGAACGTGAGTTTTTTTATCTAAAGTCACACCTAGATATTTGTGGCTCGTGTTGTGAGGTAAGGACCACCCGTGCAAAAATACACCAGGACTATTGTCTCTTCTGAGTGTGTGCGTAACACAGGCACACTTGTCAGAGTTTACAGATATATTCCAGTGGCACGCCCAGTTTTCGAATCTCCTTAGGTATTCTTGAATGGCATCTGTTGCCATATAGATGCACTTATTTCCAGCCATTATTGCAGTGTCGTCGGCAAATGTTGCGATCAGAAGGTCCTGCGGGTCTTCGATGGGAATGTTATGTGCAGTGGGCATGTCTGAGGTGAATAGGCTGTACAGTATTGGGCCTAAGACGCTACATTGGGGTACTCCTGCTCGAATCCTCTTCTTTCGGGACGCAAGGCCATCCTGGACCACTTGAAGGTCCTGTCGGATAATAATGATTTTACCATCAGAAAGATTTGAGGATTGAGCGTTACCTTTATTTTTGCAGTATAGGCCATCATGTCAGACGCGGTCAAATGCCTGTTGGATATCCAAGTAAGCTGCCACAACGTACTCCTTGGCGTGGAATCCTTTCAGGACGAAGTTGACCACTCTGTGAAGTTGCTCCGGCGTGCCATGTCTCAGCCGAAATCCAAACTGGAACTTAGTAATCTTGCATTTTACTGCGTTCGTTTCAATATTCTACGCAGTAAGCATCTCTTCCATTTTACCAAAAGGGTGGGAGGAGACTGATGGGTCTGTAATAAAATTTGAGGTGATTAAAAATAAATTAACTTTTATAAGGGGAAAGTATAAGTCTTGAGAGCCGCATTATATATGAGCAACAAGAAAAGTATTGCTTTACTAGGGAGTTACTTTACTGTCCTAATGTCCATCTCGTCTTCTCCTGGGCTTTGGTCTGTTCTTAAGTGAGGCTATTTCTCCTTTGACCTCAAATTTTCTTTCAAACACCAAACAGACATTTTAGATCATTAGGATTTTATCCAAAACGTTACTCAACATTCACATACTTACTACCGACTGCAACTTAGACTTAGGTTTAGCAGCATACTTAATGGAATGTTATATAATTCGGAAATTAAACAAAGTTTTTTAATCGAAGCTTTCTTTTTTTACTTTTAAGTACCTTCGGCTGGGGGACTGCAACTAGAATTCAAAATTACGCTCCCGCTACACCTCAGCAATAGGAAAAGCAACCCGCCTGGCATTTGGTTAACTCTATTTGATACCTCGTGCTAATGTAAGGTGTAGGCAGCTCTCTCTTTCCGCTTAGAAACCACTTGGCTTACCTCATTTGCTCTCAGTGTATTAATGAGGAAATCGCCCACTGCAGCTGCCGAATCGCATCAAGCAGTTAGGCAAACAGGCAGGAGTGGACGACTATAAGACGAGTCTACGCAAATTGGAATGTGAGACCTCTGGCTGTGCGAAAAATCGCTTGGCTTAGCTTCGTTTTTGGTCAGATTGCATAATATGCAATATATTTAAAAAAAAAAAAAAAACAAAGCTGTATGGACTGGACTGAGCCACTGAGCCGGTTTGGCCACCACCACAATTGCAACTGTATCTGTCGCTCTTTGTGTTGTCCGAAAGGACGATTGGCCAAATTGCCATAATCAAGTGGCTGAACGCTCTGGTCTGTATGTGTTTGTGTGTCAGCATCTTCTTGTTTAATGGCTATTGCAACAGCAGAAATAACCGCTTTTTTTGTGTCTGCCATAAATAACCGTTGATACTTGTTGCCTGTGTTTTCTGGGCGACCTTGGTGTACACTGCTCATCTTTCGCATACAATTTTGATATTAATTTCGATTGGCCACCTGCAGCTTAATCCCCCGCCAGCGTTCACGCACTTTCAACTCTGTCTACTTAGGCAATTAATTCCATTTTCTTGACTCGCAATTGGCTGCACTTGCTCTCAACTCTGATGCAACACAACGAATGAAATCAATTTATTTGGTCAAAAGTGCAATTAGCCCGTAATTTCATTTACCATGTATGTGGGTCAACTGCAAGAGGCCGCCGTGGCAACAATGACATTAACGTCAACACTTGAACCAAAACAAAGACGAGACGCAAAGCACCTGCAGCTCAAAGCCTGCTGATGCTGCTCGGCCACGTAACGAATTGGAGCGGCCGCTCGCCGCAAGTGAAGAAAGCCATAAGCAATTACGGGCGTGAGATGGCAACGGTGACGTTGCCAAATGTTGCTGGACGTTGGGGAGTCTCTGTCTGTGTGTGTGGACACATTTGGACTAGGCCTGATTAAAAAGCCTTGATTGAAGGTTAAGCATGTGTGAATGTTTGTTATGGGCAATTGTCTTGCCCAAGAGTGCGATGCAATGAGGCGTATGCGCCATAAAAAATACAGTATACGTCAAGTATGCCCTGGGAAATGCATTTGCTTGAGTGTGCTTAGATACCAATCACTGTCAATTGTTAAGTTGGACGGTGTCAAAATAATTAATAATAAAATGCAAATATTAGTTGTAAAAAGAGATATGCCAAAAATATATACACTGTGTGTAGGAAGTGGGTCAAGCAGCACTGAAACATAGACGGAATTTACACAATGAATGAATCAAGGGAATTCTATTAGATTTGTTGAACAAAATGTAAAGAATCTTCATCGTGTAAGTTCCGTCATACTCTCTATTTTGAAGAAAAGGGCAAAAAATGAGGTGACGAAAATAAAGCGACGCAAACCAGAACTAATTTTTATTCTCGTTGGCAGGCGACTGAAATGAGCACTCTTGGAAAGCCAAGAAAGAGACCGTTCCTCTAAGGGTTTGTCAAGAAAAGTAAGGCCAAGTGTAAAGTAATGTGTTTTGGTGTGCAAAAATAAAGCGACGCAAACCAGTCGGTCTTGTTGTATCGATCGTTGGCCAGCGACTGAAAATCAGTTTGCTCTCAATATGCGGGGGAATAACCACTGGTCCATTGGAGTTGGTAGTTTGGATAACAAAATGTGGTGACTCCCTTATCTTTGGTCTTCTTTTTATATTCAGCAACAGATGTTGTAGCTGTGTCCATTAAACACCAACTTGAGCTGATCTAGAAAAACTGGGTATGAGGTGTTTCTAACTGATGTCTTTATTTTCACAACTTATTGGTCCCATTCCCAGGACTTTTTCAGTGTCGCAACGTGTTATAAGAGTGGGGAATTTTTGTTCGTTGGTTCTTTTGGACAAACTGATCGGAAGATGGGACAGCCAGGTGAGTTCCCATTGTCGTTCTGTCTAGTTTTGGTTTTCCGTTGTAGTTCTGTCAAGATGTTGTAGGGTTTGCATGGGTTTAACCATGCACTGATCTAAAAGCAAAACTTGACGAAGCCAAAGCGATGAAAATGATGGGTGGAGACCGGAATGGTACTAGCCTTATCGAAAGCTACAGAACTAATCCTTTAAAAGGGAAGCGACACGACCTACCACATCACCATTTTTTACTCATTTACTGGGTTGAGTTCAGAACCTTTGGGACTTAACACAGATCGGCATCAAGCATCGCGAGAGCTATCCACCAAATCATAGTAAAGAAGATAAGCAATTGGGACCTAGCCGCTCGGCAAGCAATGAGATATTCACTTAGAACGTCGAGGAGGAATGTACGAAATATGATTAGTGACTTTGCTTAAGGTCTTAAGTATCAGGAAATGACAGCCTTAGGCCGGCCAAGCCCGATCTTAATATTCCCGAAAAAGAGACAAATAAAGTGAATTTATAACCTGTACCCCCTTCAAATGTAACATGGAGAAGGAAACATTTCCGACGATTAGAAGTATATATCTCTATATATATAAATTGCAGGCGCACTAAGAAAAAAATTTGGAAAATTATACCCGGAAAAGCGTCGGAAAAGTTTGTATGGGAAAAACTTTATTTTTCATCCGATTGACTTGAAACTTGGTTTGTAAGCATAGTACGCGAAATGATTCGACACGTGTTTTTCCGATTTTGGAAACCCGGCCCACGAGGAAAATGGCCGGAAAATTCTGCATGCAAAACTATTTCATCCTATTGGCTTGCAATTCGGTTTGTAAGGACAGAATACGAGATAGTTTTAGATGTGATTTTCCGATGTTGGAAATTTTTACCCAACGGTCGGAAAATTGCGGGAAAAGCCAGCATGAAATAAAATATTTTTCATCCGATTGGCTTGAAACTCGGTTTGTAAGGATAGAATACGAAATAATTTGAAATGTGATTTTTCAATGTCGGAAAATCAAAATAAGAATTCATTTGTGTTTTCATTTTCCGATGCTGGAAATACCACCGGGATGCCCACTGGGAAGTGAATGGGATGTGGGTGGGATGTGGTTGTTAATTGTTTTGGAAGTGGGCGGGAAGAGGGTGGTATGTGGGTGGCAAGTGGATGGAATGTGGGCGGTAAGTGGATTGAAGTGGGTGGGATATGGGCGGGAAGTGGGCGGTATGTGGGTGATGGGGGTGGGAGTGGGTGGGAAGTTGGTGGAAGTGGGGGGGATTTGGGGTATGTGGTGGGTTGGGAGGGACGTGGGTGGAAATTGGGGCAAGTGGGTGGCAAGTGGGTGGAAAGTTGGTGGGCATTGGGTGGAGAGTGGGTGGGATGTCGATGGGAAGTAGGTGTGCACTGGTTCTATACTGTTGAAGGCGCAGCGAAGCGCGACGGGTTATTGCTTGTAAAATATATATATAGCCATGTCCGTCTGTCTGTATGAAAGCGTCGATTATAAAGCAACATAAGGGTATACCGTACCCACATCAAGTTTTTTTCAACTTTGCAAAAAATATTAGAGAAGCTTTTTTTTCTATGGCTTACTTCACAGCGGGTGCCCAAACACACACTAACAGCTTTGATTGTGTGTGTAGCAGAGCAACACGAAGTAAACGCCATTATGTCAAATATAGGCTACAAACACACACTCATATGTGTGTGCGTGCATTTTATAGAGCACACGTATTCTCTCTTATGCGTGTGTCGGCTGCGACGCTGGCAGAATTATGACTTCCTATCACACGGGATAGGAAAAATGACATTTGGGCAACACTGCTTCACAGCAATGTGATTCGGATTAATTATGGCTTACTTGTACATTAAATATTAGTCCTACTGTCGGAATGACGACATTCGGCATATTTTTCTGTGTAACATAATGTTTATGTGTTAACATTAATGTTAATGCTCTGTTAATTAGCATAAGGGAAGGCTATTCAACATTTCTTCCCCTGAGTAGAGGGTGCTTGGAAATGGGGCAGGACAAGTTGGGTCGGTGGTTCAAACTGATCAGTAATAGCTGAGCAGATTTAGTCACTACACTTTAGTAGTGCTCAGTACTGAATCAGAACTGAATCAGGCCTGATTTTAGAAGGGCTGGTACTGAAATCATGGCTGCCATTACATGATTTTCAGTCATGAATTTAACACAGATAGGGCCTACTTCTTAATTAGCTTCGCTTTTTAGGTATTGATTTCAGCACTGAATTCATGGGTACGTTTCATGGGTAGTACTGAAATCAGTTATGCAGTTACATCTCAAATTTTTCTTATAACATTTATAACTTGTCTTTGCCTACTTTACCTTAATTTAAACATCAACTAACAAACTATCCTTTGGCATTTTCCAACCCATTTCACACGCTGCCAATGGCCAACTGCGTCCACAAACCTGTCCGGCCATCATACATAAAGTCATGCATACCTCAAATAAAAGTCCAGATCAATAAAATGATGCCGTAAATTATGCAATTGACCGACTAAACGGGACAGGGACAGCAGCGAAAGGTGTTTATGCATAGCCGACAGCCACAGCCACATCTTCGATACCCGTTCCTTGGCCTCAGTGGTTGGTTTCGGTTTTGCTGTCAATCTGTTGGGCACGTTTCAGGAATTTCAATTTCAATTTCGTTTTCGTTCAACGACAAACGCACGCCTGTAAAGTGGAGTGGAAGCCCAAGAGCAAGTTACGCTTGCGCATTCTTCATTGTTTTGGTTTTGGGGTTTTTTTCTCTGCTCTGCGCTGAAGGCCGTTCCGACTGCAACTGCAATTCGTCTGCAGCGTCTCCTCCTTTAACGGTGATGTAAGAGTCGTGGTGCTTGCGCTGTGCTCAACTTGTGGACATTGTCGCTTGCAATTTTTTGCATATTATTTACGAGCCGTGTGTTTGGGGGCCGTGAAGGGTCAGCTTTGTGCATGGTATGTGCAAGCCCCACCCTAGAGCAAAACCGAGTGTTAATTGCCAAACAGTTGCAAATACTTTTTCGGTCTTGGCGCATTTATCAAACGCTAATGGCCAACTTTTGTGGTATTCATAAAACGCGCGGCTTATTACCACGCTAAAAATATGTTAAACGCCATTTAGTACACTTGGCCCCCGGAGCCACTGAAGCGGAGCAGTTCGGTCGTCGCTTCACAACTGCTGCGTCCCGTTGCGGAGGTCGTTTGCGCCAATAGAGCGCTTAGGTCGTCCCGTCCATAAAAGGCAATTGGTGTTTGCTTTACCAAATGCCTTTCAGGCAACGGCAACGGCAACGGCCAACTGAACTGTGCTAATTGTTTGTCACTGAAAATCAGTCGACATGGTTTAATCATGCCATATAAAATGCGGGCACGTAACTACAATTGGTTACAGCTTAAGACTACTTAGCCGCACACGACCAGAGCAGGCCATCAAAATCAGTCGCCCACAGCAATTGACCTTATGGATTTTTGGAGCTACATGTCAATTACAACATTAATCAATTGTACACTTCTCTTGGCCAAACAATATTTGGTTTACGGGAATGTTTATAACTCAATTTGAAGATTGGAAACTAAAGTACAAATATTTTAAAAACTGTATAAAAAACTGTAGAGAATTCATTTTGGATTCCTGATAAAGCACTTACATTGAGTCGTTAACGATTGACTTTGTGCTGCATTCAATACTAAAGCAGAAAAGTAAACTTTCCCGCAAATTGTGTTTTCTTGAAACAAAAGGTGACATTTTCGAAGCTTATAAAAACTATGTTGTTTACACTTCAACAAAACGACTGCCTAATAAAGAGGCTTTAAAATGGAGTTGGTTTCAGCATTGTTCGAAAAATCCTTGAAAAATCCCTCTAAGCTTATTTGTAATGTCAGAAATGCAAACCGGTCAGAAATTTGTATGGGTTAGCTTTAATGGTTCGAGCTAAGGTTTAGCTTCAGTTCAGTGGTTCGCGCTTTATATATAACTGAATTTTAAAAATTTCACAAATTAAATTTCAGTTTTATTTTAGTTCAACCAGCTTATTGAACCAAAAGTTCGGTTCCGAATTTTTGAAAGTAAACAAGTTCGGTTGCAAAAGTCTTAAGTTGTAAGGACTTATATAACCTATTCGTTCAATGATGTCATATAAATCATATGACCTATAGAAACTCTGCTTTCAGTAGAGCTAGCATTATGAAATTTCTTCTAAAAAGATCCCATACTATACGAATGCAGTTGGTATACAAATGAATTGAATTCACGAGAACTACGATCACAGGGACCCAGCGTTAAGCGATTTGATATCTAGTGATCTTACAGTACAAGAATGAAGTAAGAATATAGGTATAGGACTGCGGTGTTCGGTTCAACTAAGACTGTTTACGGTAATTCCAGAATTAAAGCTTGAATTTTTAAGTTTAAGGAATTAATTTTTAGGAATTTTTCCAGCAAAGACTCTAGAACACAGATGAGGGGAAATTTTCATGTGAACGTTCGATTTTAGATATGTGTGCTGTGTGTGTGAGCAGTCTGCTGAACAAACTTTGCTCACACTTAGCACAAACATGTAAGATCGTAGGTCCATCACAAAAAAATTCCACTTCAAATTTAACCGACACTCATCTTTGTGACTTCCAGAGTAGCTGAAGCGGGAGCGCTTGTCGCTGTTGAAAATCAGATACAAAGTACTTCCAAACTTATAGTCGATTAGAATATTAAGAAAACGGCAAGGATTCGGTAGAGGGCGTACCTAGCTAACGAACGATACCCTTTCGGCGATTGAATTCGGTGTGAAACTCGTTAAATCTGCGACAGAGACGTTTGATATGAACAAGCAGGTTTACACAAATGTTGCTTTAGCAAGAAGTGGTGTGTTTAGGTGGCACCAGGCCTTTTGGAGGGGCCGAAAAGGCGCCGATGAAAACCGTGCGACCGACAAACTTGAATTCCCAGACGTTAATGTGACCCAAATCTGTGGTTCATGTCATTAAGTAATTTGAACAAGCGCAACAGAGAAACTGCCGGCCCCAACGTCCCGCAGCCGCCCTACAACCCCTCCGACTTTTTTATGTTTCCTCGCCTGAAAAGACCGATGAAAGGCAAACATTTTAAGACGACAGAGGGGATCCAAGCTCACGCTATTCCGGAGAATACCATCCGTGACACCTTCAATGCTTGGAAATCGCGCTGGCAGCGCTGCATCGACGTAGAAGGAGCCCATTTTGAAAGTTTTTAAAGACGTGTAACGATTGGCTCATTAAATTGTTTTAAATCGACTTAGTCCTATTACCTTCCGGACATACCCTGTATGGTTAAACAGTCGCTGAAATAAATACCAAGGCTACAAACCGGTCCTGAATCGAAGCCCTTAAACTGGTATTGTTTTTTCGACTCCCACGAACCGGAACATGAACCGAACCTAAATGAACCTGAACCCAATCGGACCACTTTTTTAGAAAAATTCGGTTCGGTTCAACAAATTAAGTAGTTTTTTCAACGACACATACAATATAGAAATTCCTTGTAATCTGCCTATCATTCAAGAAGTTCAAGAAGAGAAGTCAAGAAAGAATATGGATCGAGCATTAGAACTTTTAAATGACAACTGCAGAGCATAAAAGGAATGCAACTATGAAGAATATAATGTTGGTGAAGGTAGAAAAAATTCTGGTTTGGGATGACCAAGTTAACTCAATAAATTCCCTGGAGGACTATATAATTACAGTTTGTTGTGCTGCACACGCTCAAAATTTAGTAGATAACGATTTTATAAGGCAGTTTAGTTTGACATTAGTAGAGTTCGCACACTTCTCCGTACTCACATTATATGAAATCTTTGCTTATAAAATAAAAAAGGTTAACAAAATTTGCAAACGTTTACTAACTATTAAAGATTTTTTTTATTCAGTGTACTTTAAAAGAGCTCCACCTAAAAACATTTGATAGTTCAAATATCTTTTATGCTGCAGCAAAAACTCTTAAAGCACGGATTCACAATTACTAGCAAGTGATTTTTTATTCCACTTGCTTTTCATTTCGAGCAACTGTTCTGAAATCTTTTGTTTATTACTAGACTCGTTCGATAAACGTTCTTCTATTACGAGCTAAGTACCAACATCGGCTGCAGTGCTCTAAGACCCGAGATTTTAAACTTTGTTAACTTTACATTACACATTACAGACATGCTGAAGCTCCAAAAAGAAATTCTTGATCAGAGTTTTAAATGAATCAACTTCTTAATCTCAAATCTGTAAATGATGTTATAGATTCCTTCGACTATTGTCCAATTTATCGACAAATGTTTTAAAAATTTTGGAAAGGTGAAAAAAAGACAAGTTAAAAATATTGCGTTAACTCAGGAATCAGTTTAACAGGCCTTTTCATCACTTTACAATCTAAGAAGAATGCTTATTAAATTAAACTCAGCATTATAATTTTTTTTTTATATTTAGTTAAAAAATTTTTTTTTTTCTTCTAAGCACAACGGCATCGTAACCAAAACCAAAGGGTGGGGGGGGGTGGCCGCAGGCCCCCAAACAACCCCCAACTTCACTTTACCAAACTTTCAACCCCCCAAACACATATCTTATTTAAATTTAAATTGTTTTACCCTTTTTTAAAACATTTTATATTTTGTTCGTTCAAACTAAGGTTATTACCAAATGCTCTAGTTTGAGTTTCCGAAAACTAACCAAACCTTCCAAACCAGGGTTCTTTATAGGAAAAGTTTTGGTTAAAAAATTTATTAATTTTTCGTAATATTTTTCGATCAAAGAACACTAATTCTTGCACTTATTTTATATTAAATATTTTATCAATGGAAGATGCTTTCAAGTGTGCATTGACTATAGTTCCTCATAATTTTGCAATAATAATTGCGGTCCAATGAATTGCAATGCAAATAATTTTAAATCGGGAATAACTTAAGGAGATAGAAATTCATTTTCGTTAAGTTGTAATTGGTTTACCACCGCATAAACAATTTTTAAAAGTCAACTGCAAAGTTTTACTCAAACGAAATTTGAATTAGTTAATGGAACTTGAATGTAAGTCAAATGTCTTTATACAAACTCTATTGATTGTGAAGTCTTAGTGGGTGATTCATGAGGTAAGCGCATTCTTTTCATTTGATTTTCGATGGATTCAATTTCAAATTATAAGTTCCAGTCGAAAAGATGTGCTCACTTTCAACCTGCAGATTGCAAATTTGTATGAAGTTATTAGTTTCTGATTGACTCCTTTTGGAAGTAGTAGAATTAAAATGGAATCTCAGAGACAAAAATCTTGCTCAGTGTATTATAGTTTATATTTATTACATGTCAACCAATTATCATTACCAACATCATAATTAAACATTCTTGGCTCTTGGCAAAAGTCACGCAGATGAAGATGAAATCTCAAGTGTGTCCAAAAGCCAACGCACACTTGTGCCCAAGAGCAAACCACATGTTTTTTTTTTGACACTGCGTTTGCGGCTGCGTCTACTTTACCTTGGGAAAATCCGCGCAGTCATCATCTGTCCAATACCAAAGAGACCAACATCCAATTCATCAGTCAGATTGTTGGGGTCGTCATACAAAAACCAAAAAGCTGAGGCTCTAAAGCTGATGCTGAAGCTGAAGCTGCAGCTGGGACCGAAGCGTCGGTCTCCACTTTTGCTTTCTGTTGTGTTTTTTACTCTCACTCTCTGCGGTTTGGGCTTTCAGCAGCAGCTCGGCTTCGGCGTTGGCGTCTCAGTTGCGTGCATTTTGCACATGGAACACGGGTGAAGAGCTGCCTGAGAGCACTCGAGCGGTTTGGTTATAGTTTTGTTTTTTAGCCAAATTGTTAAGGCTTTTTGTTGTGGCGGCTGCTCAGCCGCAGCGACGCCGGCGCCGCTGTCGAAGCCAGCGTTGGAGTTTTGGATTCAGAGACTGATTCAAAATATAAATAGATGTGCATGTAGGGAAATGCGAATAGTGTTGATAGAAGACCTCACCGGAGGCACATTTCCAGCTCTTTTGTTTGTGACGCGCTGTTGGTGGTACCAGGGATTCCAAGCATGAGATCCCTCAGCTTGTTGGTTAGTGAAAAACTGTAAAAATAAAAACAAAATCAAAGTGAACGAACCAAGTGACAAATCCTTAAGTGAACCAAACATAAAAAAATGTGTAAAAAAGTGATGAAAACAAATCTTTAAAACGACTTTCCTCTTTCCTGCTCATCTTCAGCTACTCAGCGCCAGCTGCGCGCTTATACTCAGCTTAGCCTATGCCCATCCACCGGAGGGTGTATGGAAAAAGAAACTCACCTGGAAGGAAGACTGGGTGCAGGTATGGAAAGTTCACAAGAAAGAGGCCTGGGAAACCAAATGGAAAAAGGTTCAAGTGCCCATTTGGAAGGAGGTTAAGGTAGGTTCCAGGGGCAGCAAAAACAAAAAAAGCAGGGATAACTTGCTATGTTAAAAACAGGTGCCTGTGTGGAAAGAAGAACAAGTGCCAGATTGGAAAATCGTTAAGAAACCCAAAATTGAGGAAAGAGAAGTGCCCGCCTGGAAAGAGGTCAAAGTGGCCGAATGGAAAAAGATAACCAAACCCATTTGGGTGCCCACCAAAGTGGCGGTGTGGAAGGAAATCCAAGTGCCTGTATGGAAAGAAGTACAAGTGCCCTTCTGGAAGGAAATACAAGTGCCCGTTTGGAAAGAAGTGCAGGTAATTTGATCAAAGGTGGGGTTAGTAAGAGACATTTTAATATTTTGTTTGTTCACAAAAGGTGGCCGATTGGAAACAAATGTTTGAGCCCCAGTGGGTAAAAATGGGCATACCGGGTGAAAAGTTCTTGGGCAAGGATCATGAGGGCTGGGAGTATACCAGTCACGATCTGTGGCGCAAGAAGCTGGTATGGAAACCTGTGTGGAAAAAGGTTTGGCGTACCGAAAAGAAACAAGAATGGCGCACGGAAAAGAAACAGGAATGGCGCACCGAAAAGAAACAGGAATGGCGCACAGAAAAGGTAAGCCACAGAAATTTAAAAGATAAAAATTTTAAAAATTTTTTAAAAATTTTTAAAAAAAAAATTTTGAAAAAAATTTTAAAAAAATTTTTAAAAAAATTTTGAGAAAAATTTAAAAAAATTTTTAAAAAATTTTGAAAAAAATTTAGAAAATTTTTCGAAAAAAAATTTGAAAAAATTTTTCATAACTTTTTAAAAACTACAAACATTTTCAAATTTCTGCCAGAGTAGCAAATCCCACATTTTTAAACACCAACAAAATACAGTTTTTTAAAAATATGGAAAAGATTTGACAATATTTTTAAAATTACAAAATTATATAATAGCAAATTTCTGGAAGAGTAGCTAAAATCAAATTTGAAAACGAACAAAAGTATATTCCAACAAAGATTTTAAAAAGTTTTCAAACAATTTTTAAAAAATTCAAATATTTTTTTTCCGAAATTTCAAATTTTTTTCCATCAATAAATCCATATTTTCCATATAAAAATCATAAAAAGAAATAAATATTTTCAAAAACTATTTCGAAAAATTTGAAAATTGTGAAAAAAACTATTTGAAATTTTAAGCAACAATTTGATTTCAAATTTCTGCAATTATATTTTTATCCATCAATAAATCCATATTTTCCATATAAAAATCATAAAAGAAATAAAAATTTTCAAAAACTATTTCGAAAAATTTTAAAATTGTGAAATAAAACTATTTGAAATTTGTAAGCAACAATTTGATTTCAAATTTCTGCAATAGTTGCAAAACCCAAACTAAAATAAAACCAAACTTAAATAAATTTCTACAAAGTTTTTGAGAGAAGCTTGGCTTGGCCCCTTTGGGGCTGGTATAGCCAATTTTACATTTTACAAAGTTTTTGAAAAGTTTTCAAATTCAATGAATTGCAACTTTCTGCTTGTGTTCTGAAATATAAAAGCAATGAAACAATTTAAAACTATAAAATTTTTGAAAAACGATTAAAAATCTTAAAAAAATTTCCAAACAATTTTGAAAAATTATAAAAAAAATATTTAGGTTTTTTAAGAAAATTCTGGATAAGTTTTCAAGGTTTTCTTTTATATTTCAAATATTTATTTTCATAGTTTTGAAATAAGAAATCAAAGAAAAATTTTATTAAATGTTTGAAAATCATCATTCGAAAAAACTAAAAAATTTTTAAAAAATATTTGAAATGCTTGGAAAATTTTGGATAAGTTTAAAATTATTGTCTTTTATTTCAAATATTTCATACATTCTCAAGCGTTTGAAAATCTTTCAAAAAACTTTCTGAAAAATTTTTTTCAAAATTCTAAAATTATAAAAAAAATGTATTCATTTCAGAAAATTTTGGATAAGTTTTGAAGGTTTTTTTTTATTTCAAATATTTACTTTCGTAGTTTTAAAATAAGAAATCAAAGAAAAATTTTATAAATGTTTAAAAATCATTCGGAAAACTAAAAAAATTTTTTAAATTTTAAAAAATATTTGAAATGCTTGGAAAATGCTTGAAACAATTTAAAATTTAATTTAATTTTATTTCGGTGTTATCCCAACGCTACAGATACATAGGTACTATAAATTGGCGCATAAAACTATTAAATTTATGAAAAAAGTTTCAAAATCTTTCAAAAAACATTCTGAAAAAATTTTGAAAATTTAAAAAATTAATCAAAACAAAATTTTAGTCATTTAGGAAAATTTTGAATAAATTTTCAAGTTTTTTTTTAATATTTAATCTCATACTTTTAAAATTAGAAAACAAATAAAAACTTTAGAAATTTTTTGAAAATCTTTCGAAACACTTAAAAAGTTTTTTAAATTATGAAGAAATTATTTGAAATGTTTAGAAAATTGTGGAAAAAATATCAAATTTTTGTCTTATAATTTAAAAAATTTTAATATTGAAATACATTCCAAATTTTTCAAAAACGATTAAAAATCTTAAAAAAAATTTCCAAACAATTTTGAAAAATTATAAAAAAAAAATTTTTAGATTTTTAAGAAAAATTTTGGATAAGTTTTCAAGATTTTTTTTATATAATATTCAAAATTTATTTTTATAGTTTTAAAATAAGAAATCAAAGAACAATTTTATTAAATGTTTAAAAATCATTCGGAATAGCTAAAAAAAAATATTTAAAATTTTTAAAAATATTTGAAATGCTTGGAAAATTCTTGAAACAATTTAAAATTTAATTTAATTTAATTTGAAAAATTAAAAAAAAAAATTGTTTTCTTTTTAGAAAATTTTGGATAAGTTTTCAAGGTTTTTTTTTTTAATTTCAAATATTTACTTTTGTGGTTTTAAAATAAGAAATTAAATAAACATTTTAGAAAATGTTTTAAAATCTTTCTTAAAACTTTTTAAAAATGTAAAATATATGAAAAGCTATTTGAAATAGTTAGAAAATTTTGGAAAAGTTTTCAAATATTTGTCTTTTAATTTCAAATATTTATATATTTTAGTATTATTATATATATACATTGAAAAAATGTTCCAAAATTTTTCAAAAAACTTTCTGAACAAATTTTGAAAAATTTTTAAGATTATAAATAAATTGTATTCTGATGAGAAAATTTTGGATAAGTTTAAAATTTTTTTTTTTAATTTAAAAATTTAAAGAACTTAAAATTTTTCTTTTCTCAAAATATTTTGTAATTTCTTAACTCTTCTCAAAATTATCTTCCCCAGGTACAAGAATGGAAAGAGGACAAAAAACTGGAATGGAAAGACGAATGGGTCCAAGTATGGAAGCCAGTAAAGAAACAAATCTGGATTAAGGAGAAACGTGAAACCTGGATCGAAGAGAAGGTACAAATTTGGCGTACAGAAAAACGTCAAGTCTGGGCCACTGAAAAGCGTCAGGCGTGGAAGGATGAATGGCAATCGAAGCAAGTGCCAGTGGTAAAGGAGATTAAAGTACAGGAATGGAAAAAGGTGTGGAAACCTGTATGGGAAAAGGTTTGGGTGCCCATACATCATGATCATGGTCATGGCCATGGTTGGGATTAAGTGGTAAGGGGGTAAGCTAATTGAGCCGCAAGCTATATGCGACAGCACTGATATCTGATAACTGATCTACCCAACCAACCGCCCCACTCTGTAAACAGCAAACACCCTTGTGTACAATAAATTGTTGACAAATTGTTAATAGGATTTACATTTATAAGGCATAATTCCATCCAATCATCCCTCCCTCCCTCCCACTCTCTCTCACTCTTCTGCTCTTTCTCTCTGAGTTTCTCAAGTGTACAAATTAGTCATGCGCGCGTTTTTGTCTTTAAGTTATGAAAAAAAAAACATTGAATTTTGTTTAATTTTATGGACCTTGAAATTTCTGTGTAAATATGATTTTCAAAAAATTGTTAAACGAAAAACACAAAAAATAAAAATGATTAAAAACCAAAACACATAAATTATCTGTTTTAATTAGGGTTTAGTGTATTTGCACCTTTTTACCATAGCCATGAAACCATCTTCGCTTGTGCAACAATCCCCCAAGATGCAACTCATAAAGTTTCAGTTACCTGACACGCGGAAGTTAGATAAGAGCGCCATAATAAAAGAAGCCATCTCTGGCCATTCAATTGCCAATGTTTTCTTGTTTTTTTTTGCACTTCGGCCCATCATTTGAAGATGAGGCCAAGAGCCAAAGTCAACAACTGCATCCGATGACGATGACGTTTGCCTTTTGCCAGCGCAGCTGCCAAATAAATCTCAAGGAAGCATCTCCAACTAGATAAGCGGCATTACAATACCATTTGACTTCCTGTTGCCAAGTTGAAGTTGAAGTTGCAGCAGCAGCAGCAGCTGGGGGATACGAGTGTTAGTATCGAAGTCAGTCGGTCGCCCGGCTCCGTTGCAACATGTTACTTTAATTGACTGTGTTTGTGTGTCGTCGTCGACCACATAAGGTTAGCAACTGTTGCATTTGCAATTGCCTGTGGCAGGCTGCCTGCAGATTAGGTAATACCAAAAAAAAAAAAGTTCGAGTTCAAGCAAACATTCCGTCAGCGAATTTGTTGTTGTGCCGTTTTTTTGTTTCTGGTTAATGATGTGACCGATGGCTTGTACTTTAGCAAATCCACAAGATAAGCGAAGACGGACATTAAGCGGAGGCAGCTGATTAATGGGCAAAGGGCGTGGTTTTGTTAACTGCAACAAAACAGGAAAGTTTTTGCGGGAATTTAAAAAGTGATTAATTTTAGTAAGCTGATAATTTGGTGCAATTTTGTGGTAAATGACCATAAAAGGGGGAATGAATTGGGTAATAGCCAAGCCCAGACCATACAGCGAGAGGACTTGTGGAATTTGATGGAAACTGTTTAAGAAAGAACCTGCTAGGCAACTTTCAAGTGAAAATCAAACGGGAAGAGACTTTTGAATATGAAACATCTTCTAGTAATAGAGATAAGCCAATAGATTTCGCTGTGGGGAGGAACATGGTTGCCTGGAAGTCCTCTGAGACGCGCGGAACTTTGTCATCGTAGCTTCGATCGAGCTCAATTCTTTGTATTTAGCATGTAATATTATTATTAAATAAAGTTAGTTACACGAATAACTACCCCTACTGAAAGAACAACATGTACCCACGCATCATCATCCAGTTGTCGAAGTCCCTGTTGAAAGGATCGTCTTCGGTGCCTCAACACTTTGATGGTTCCTTTGAGTTTATCAAATATCTGCGTCACTCCACGGACTTTACAGCTTCAACACCACCAGCATCGCCATCTTGTGGCCAACAACATGACCACGGATGGGTGCTCGGATCTCGACAACGGCGGCCATACCATCGGCGGCACCCACGACAGCGGCCAACGCGTCCTCCAGCATAACCACCTATGCTACCAACACGATCAGCACATCCTCGCATTCGGTGAAGGATCGACAACCAGCAACAATTCGACGAGTTTGTCGTCGGGCGACCAATGCCTGGCCGAGCCTCGTCTACATGTTTTTCATCGACCTCGACAATAAAAAACGAATCGACCAAACAACGCGAGTCTCTACTCGGGGTACAATGCCCAGTACTACAGACTCAGCCACTCAACGCGAGGCAAAACGAAGCCCTCAACGCGAGGCAACACGAAGCCCTCAACGCGAGGCAACACGAAGCCCTCAACGCGAGGCAACACGAAGCCCTCAACGCGAGGCAACACGAAGCCCTCAACGCGAGGCAAAACGAAGCCCTCAACGCGAGGCAAAACGAAGCCCTCAACGCGAGGCAAAACGAAGCCCTCAACGCGAGGCAAAACGAAGCCCTCAACGCGAGGCAAAACGAAGCCCTCAACGCGAGGCAAAACGAAGCCCTCAACGCGAGGCAACACGAAGCCCTCAACGCGAGGCAACACGAAGCCCTCAACGCGAGGCAACAGAACGGCCTAAGGCAAAACAAAGCCCTCAACGCGAGGCAAAACAAAGCCCTCAACGCGAGGCAACACGAAGCCCTCAACGCGAGGCAAAACGAAGCCCTCAACGCGAGGCAAAACGAAGCCCTCAACGCGAGGCAACACAAAGCCCTCAACGCGAGGCAACACGAAGCCCTCAACGCGAGGCAACACGAAGCCCTCAACGCAAGGCAAAACGAAGCCCTCAACGCGAGGCAAAACGAGGCAAAACAAAGCCCTCAAAGCGAGGCAACATCAACCCAGCTCAAACGAACTTGCTTATCGACCCCTACTCGAAGCAACCACCTCAACCACAAAAAAAAAAAAAAATAGAGGGTGCTGGACATCTAAGAAAACTGCTATGTAAAGTGTTTTTGTTTGTTTTGATTATGCAGTTCTTGTGTCTAATGTTTCTCCACATTTACCACAAATGCACGTCTTCTTTGAACCCTGTTTGTGGTCCCGCTAATTTTAGAAAAGAGATCTAAATCGCTTCCCCATAGCAAACAGCTATAAGTGCAAAGTGCTTTACTTATGTTTTAAGCGTTGAAGTGCTCGCATCTCATTAGAAAAAGTGACGAAAATAATTATTAAGTTAATGAAGCACTTATTCAAAACGGTAAAAACTAAGCAATAACAAAAATTTTGATTTATATTTGGAAAATGCCTCGTGGAACTGAATTGTCTGAAAATGATAGCTGGATGAAAACTGGTCAAATTGCTTCCTTAATGAATCGAAACCGAAATACCGTATCCAGATTCCTAAAAGATCCAGAAGGTTACCGTATAAATCGCTGTCACGGTCCCTCACCAACCATAAGTATCCGGATAAAACGACACATGCGGCAGTTAGCGACTCAAGACATGATGAGCTGTAGGAAAATCAAAGCGGAATTCGGATTAACAGTGACCAGACAACGTGTGGGCCAAATTTTGCACGAAAATTTTGGCCTCACATATCAAAACAAAGTTGGTAAACCTCGCTTAACCAAACGTCATAAAGATGCACGCATGGCATTTTATGAAAGACACAAGTTTTGGGACGTTGAGTTTGAAAATATTATTTTTAGTGATGAAGAAAATTCAATGGTCCAGACGGGCATCACAAATATTGGAGCGATCCGCGTCATCCACGGGCAACTTGTTACAAGCCATGGAACCATGGGTTGCCTTTAGCGCTAAAGGCAAGTCTCCTATATGCTTTGTTTGGGCCGGATGAATGCTGAAGCATATATAGAGTTGGTGGATAGTGAGCTTATTCCATTTGCTGAGGATTTTCATGGCGGGGAATTTTGTCATCGTCGCTTCGATCGAGTTCCATTCTTTGTATTTTGCACGTAATACTATTATTAAATATTATCAAGGAAAGTAGTTACCCACAAATAACTACACTTACTTCAGTAGTGGTGTCATCTATTGCCAGTTACAAGATATAGTCATCCAATTTTAACGAAAATTTTGCGAGAAAGCATCAATTATGGCGGCTAAGTCGACTCAGCTCGTCGCTCTGATCAAGAATATATATAGTTTCTGGGGTAGGAAATCAATATTTATCTGCGTTGCAAAATTCTTAACAGAATTATAATATTCTTTGCCCGGGTATCAAAAACAGCACTTACAAATATTCTTTCACTTGCCAGTGGCAACTTCGCTGCTTACACTGCCGACCACTTTTCCAAAACCAGTCGACAACAACAAGCTGAAGTGAGAAAGTAGAACAGCTCTTTGTTCCTTCTCAACAAAATTTTTTAATCAAAGCAATAGAATAAAGTTAGAGTTCTTAAAATTTTGCCCCAAATCCAAAGGAAAATGGAAAATTTATAATTGCTCTTTTATTTCCGCATTTCTGTTGCTTTCTCTATTTTAGTGTGTTTTGATTTGATCAATTCAATGTCAATCAATGCATTTCAACAAATTATGTAAATACAAAAAAAAAACCCTTTTGTCCAGGTATTTCAACGTCTGATAATCAAGTTCGTTGCCTGAGTCTTTTGTTGTCAACTAATTGGACTGGTCTCAGAGATAACAGCGCTTGGGCCACAACGCAATCGCTGCCGCCTGTCTTAATCACATTGAGCATCTGGTACACAATTTGCCAATATCTAATTATTTTTGTGTTTTTTTTTATTTTTTGGCAACGTCATGGTTTTTCTTTTGTTACCTCATTGACCTTGCAACAGTTGCATAACTTTGAAATGGGCATCTTGTTGTGGCTCTGCTCCAGTTCTCTAATTTGCTTTCATTTGACCCACATCTGGCGCCACTTGGTGTCACTTGGGGCGTGCAATAACCTCTCTGCGTCTGCGTCAGCATCATCAACATCATCATCCACTCAAGTGGAGTTGCAGTTTTACGCTTTGGCGGGCAACAGCAGCGCGCCCAGCTTGCGGCTCACGTGCTGCGGCTGATTTTGCGGTTTTTCTCTGTGTTTGAACCTGAGTTATACTAAAAATAACTGCAAGCATTTTGTTCGTTGTGGAGTAAATATACAAAAGATTTATAACAATAAAACATTTCTCGCTTTTTGTTGATCATAAATTTTGTTTTTGTTTTGGTTTTTGTTTTGGACTTGTGCAATAATTAAAACAACAACAATTAACTGCTTCAGTCAAATGCGTTAAGTGTGTTGTTGTTGTTGTTGTTGTGGCCTGGCGGTATCTTCGCTTTGTGCGTTCAATTTGACACTTGCCAGTTAGTTATATAAAAATCATCGACTTCAATTTAGGCCCGCACATCAATGAACACTTGTGATTAGCCATTGTAATTATAATTGTAATTGGAAATACCATCAAAGAGTGTCAAGTCCAGGGGCCATTAAAACAAAGGCAACAAGCTGCTGATGAAACAATGCGTTGAAAAATGATTTTACCCTTGCAATTCATCTCTTAAACGGTTTTTTAAGTATGGAAATTGATTTGGAAACATTATTATTGTTATCTAAAGTGGCTGGGAAATAGGCCTTGAGCATATTTGGGTTGCTGTTGTCTTATGTGGTTGGACATGCTATTGACTTAATTTGTGGTTGAGTGTGGCTTTGTTCCTGATTCAATTAATAAAGTAACTAAGTGAGTTTTTTTTATGAAACTAATCAATCAAGGGATTAATTTGGAAATGTTTACAACAATACCCAAAGAGTCCAAGATCTTATTGAAAGCAATAAAAGCCAAACAAGACCAAAATAATAATTTACTTAATTTTAGCAGCGAAAAATTATCAACTTTAAGAAGAACTTTCACTTACAATACATAAGATAAAGGATGAAAGAACAGGGTACCAGCTGAGGTAATCTAAATTTACAAGATGAGACTTAAGAAGTTTTTTCACCGAGAAGTTCTATGCCCAACGATTTCAAAATATTTCATCTTTTTAGACACGGTTTGTAGGGAACCAACCTTTTGTTTTGACTTTCTTTGATATTATTGTAAAGTCCTATTTCTTAGTTTTAAAGTGAACTACTCTAAAAAATTTTACGATTTTTTTAACGAAGAAATACCTTTCCGACTGGTTTTAGAACAGTGGTCGGCATTGTGAGCAGAGAAGTTGCCACTGGCAACTGAAAGAATATTCATAAGTACAAGAGCTTTAAAAACTATCTTTTTATACCCTTGCAAATATTATTTTGTCAAGAAGTTTGCAACACAGAGAAATATCCATTGATCAGGACGACGAGCTGAGTCGACTTATCGGCCTTTATTACTAATTAATGTTTTCAAACAGACTTGCAAAATTTTGGTCAAAAACGGATGACGATATCTTGTGGTTGCCATAGTTGAAAAGTTGAGATAAATATATATTCCCTTACCTAAAAAAAGTCGGCAAAACTTTGTACGTATACAGAAGCAATAAACTCCCCTATATTCCGTGTAATAAATTTTATGAAAGAAACATTGCTTAGAAAAAAGACATCACGAAAATCTCTTCCAACCCAAATTGGAACGGCGTGTTGCCGGTAAGAATGACTGTAACACAATGGCCAAGAGATAAATATGTGTGATTGTGAGTTAGAGATGAAGAGATGGCAGTATCTAGCATCGATAGTTGTTAGTGATGTGCGAACTAGTTGCGGAGCTGGCCGCCACAGCCACTCCCCCCTTAAACAATGTGTGGAGTCTACTGGGTTATCAGGGAAGTTGACGCTGAATGCTGGCTAGTACATATATCTTTGATATGTGGTTCATAGTTACAGTGCACGGTGGCTCAAGGGGCTGAATGTTGTGGTTGCTTGACTGCGTTTGTTTGGCAGGAACTTGGTGATCCATTTGTAAGAAATGTTTGAGCGACTTTTTTGTAAGCTCGATCACTTAGTTGATGTATAGATGTGGAGACTTAAGCTGAATGTCGCCGAGTTGGTGGACATTTGTTGCCTGTGCGCGTAAATCCGCCAACTACCGACTCTCTTTTGGACAAGGTAGATTGGAAAAATTAATGGTTTGGAACAAGACCCACAGGCTTTCGTCGTTTAGCTACATTTTTTTCGTGATAGTGGAACGATTCAATCGAGTATATTGTTGATCGTTATCGGTTCACCACTTTAAAAATGGGGCTTTCACCATTGAAGCCACGCTAACTATTCAATTGAAAGGGAATGATTTTACGTCGTTTCAATCAGTATTTTACGATAGTTATCGGTCCACCACTAAAAATTTGTCATTCCACCGAGAAATCGATCAAAATGTCATCCAAACCATCAATGGCCAGAAACAGACGTTGGATTATCAAGTTAAGACAGACATATGACAATGTACATGTTTTGGCCTAATTGCATATGTTGCACTCATATCGGGTGATATTGCAGAGTTCCTTCCATAGCTGTCGGATTGTGGCACCCACATTTCTGGAAGCATTGGCAGGCTCCAAGCCTTATAAAATAAGGATAAAATATAAGGATGTAAACGAATTGCACGTATAAAAGTAACATTTTACTACCACTTACAAACATCCAAGCGCTTCTTGGTATGTGCAGATTCATTCCTCTCATGGTCAGCAGCTCCTCTTCATCTTCGATCTCTGCAATTAATTTTTTATTACTAAATCGCTATAAGCTTGATTACAAGTTCTGTTGTTGAGCAAGAGATAAAACAAGCATCAATTGTTCTTAAAAAATTGATTTTATCAATATTTTTTCATACCAATTTGTGAGTTCCTTCGGCTACTGAAGATGTTAGAAGTGAGATGTTGTCCGTGTGAATCGATATTTCACATCGTCCGAAAATTCAATGCGTTTCGCTGAGATGTGCTCAGTGTGATTAGAAAATATATTATAAAACAATTTTTTTATTTATTTATATAATAAATAATAAATTTTTTTTAATATTTTCAAATTTATTTAATAAAACTAGCGAGAATGGGAGAAATCCGTTAAATATTAAAATTAAAATTACAATTAAAGTAAATTGTCAGTAACTCAAATACAAATATTTGGTATGGAGAGTGAACCAACTTCCACTCAACCTACAATAAAAATATATGTGGGGGCTAGACCAGCATTAGTGATGCTTTGGCCCCTAATAATAAATGGATTTAAAGATAGAGTATAGATTTTATAACAACAATTTTTTTTTTTTTTATCAAATAATAAATTTTTTTTAATTTTTCAAATTTATTTATAATCACGCGAGAGATGGGAGCAAATCCGTTACAAATGGATTAAAATTAAGAGATTAACAGATTAAGAGTAATGTCGTGAAACCTCCAAACAAAATATTTATTAGAGGTGAACAACTTCCATCAACTACAATAAACAACTGATCTGGTTGGCAGGCTAAAGCTATGGCTGCCCAAAATGCAAGTGAGAAGAAGAAGATAGATTAGCGAAAGAGTGCAAGCGATAGATCACAAACTCCATGGTGAGGGAACTTGCATGCAAATTACAATCGAGAGAAAATTTACAATATGCGTGTTAAAAAATTTTATTTTAAAATTAAAAAAAAAAAATTTTTACTCAAAATTAACTAAAAATAAAATTATAATTAGTAGAAACTCTGAAACATTTCATCTGCACTCCCCAAGCTTCACTTCTCTGGAGAACGAAGACCAAAATCCCAGACAAATATTGGCCTTTGCCAAAACGTCAATCCTCTGGGATTGCTAACAAAAATGTTACCCAAAAAGCACTCGACCTTACTTAGAGGCATAAGGTCAATGTGTGAGTCCTACCTACCTAACTGTAATGCTTTGGGTAACACTGCATTCTTGCTTGAATGTCATATCGCGTACGCTTTGAACCCAATCTGAATACTCCCCCATAAAATCTTGAATCCCCGGAATTGTATCCCTTACAACTCGGTTGAACATCAGATCTGTCGGTGCACTGCCTGTGGTGCTGATGCTCTGCAGAGTTGTCCATCCAAATCGGAGTCCTTGTCAATTCGAAGGAATTATCGGTGAGCTGTTCATGCAGGCGTAGTACAGGATTCAAACCGCGGAGACGTCAAAAGCCAAGATTCGACCAGTAGACTGAACCATGTTGTTGCGCTGAACCACCAATTGCTGCCACTTTATGCAGATCTGCACCCTGTTTGCTTAGACAGTTGAAAAGCATATCCAAGGCCTTGATCCACATAACAGGATTGGCTAGAAACTCATCGGCCGCATTACCTGGTATGGCTCCATTTCGGGTATTATATTCGGGCAGGTCCACATCATAGTGAATCAGAGCCTGGAATTTTGGTTGCATTTTGGAGTCGCATATAACGGCCGAGCATTGTCTTATGCCCAGGTTAAGACCCATGTAGCAGTTGCCACTGTAGTCCGGTCTGCGTCGATGGCACATTCCATGGATATAAGGAAAATTGAAAGAAAAAAAGTAAGTATTACGATAGGAAAAGAGAGAAAGATAGAAAAATTAATAAAAGCCTGTTCTTATTAAGAATTTGCATTGAAGCCGCATCAAAGAATTAGCCTAGTGCTCCGACATCCAAACAAATTCATGGGAGCGTTTGACGCTTATAGCCATACATTTAGTTTTTCCAAAGCGGCAGACAAAGTAAGCTTAGCCTTTTCGTTTTTTATTGCTCGCCGCTGCCGCCAAAGCAAGTAGAGGCAAAGAATAGAGAGGTTTAAGGCTAATGTTTGAATATATAGATGTTTCGCTTTTAAAAATATTTTAGCATGTTTCAAACTTCTTTACCAGAAATGCACAAATGTTTCTGGACATTTCCCAACTAATTTAATAACAAATATTTAACATATACAAACATTAGCAACTCAATCAAACTTAATAATACAAATTTCAGTTTTGGCCTATTTGTTTCCAGCTGCTGCCACGCCCCGTGCTTTGGCCACGCTCTCTCAACATCAGCTGCTATTCATTATATGCAAATGCGAATGATTGTCAAACATTGTTAGAGCTTTGTTTTGTTTTAATATTAGTAGGCCACTATCTCCCTCTCCCTCTCCTCTTCCACCCCCTCTCTTACTGCTATTTATGGCAATTGCAGTTTACGACTTCCTTCAGTTCTGCGTTAGTGATACGCTAAATGGCCAATATGTGTATGACGCCAGTCTGAGTTGTATTTGTCATGCCATTCCAGTAGCCTGCTTTGCCATTTATCGTTTAAACGTTTGACTAACTTTTGTTTCGCTCCGCCCCGCCCCGCTTCAATATTTGCATGTTGTAATTTCTGTTATGCAGCCGCCGGACTCAGCCGCAGTAGCCCAAACAATGCACAATTGTTTGCGAATTTTTCTTTACTTTTTTTCTCGACTTCCACATAATTTGAAGTGCATAAGTGAGGCAGGCGTTTGTTTCACAGCTTCGCTTTGAGTGAAAATTAATCATCTACCACATAAATGTGGGATGGATTATTTTCCTATTATTAGTATTTAATTTGGCGCTTACCATTTGATTTTGCAATAAATTAATTAAGCTTTATTGGTGAATTATGCACTGGCTTTTGTATGTATTTAGTTGGTGAAGGCAAATTGCATTGAGAAATTTTTTGTACAAATGATGATGGGTATGAAAATTGTACAAATTTGCGGTTAGTGTTTATAATCTGGGTAATTTGAATGTTTGTTTGAAAGTGTCGATTACAGAGAGACTATAAGAGTTAGAGCCCGGTTGGTCTTAATGTAGATAGGTGAGTACCAGTTGGTAAATGTCTTCATATACTCGTGTATGCAGGCGCGAATCCAAGATTTGGTAAGGAGGGGGCAAAGAAAAATGAGAATTTATTTGTGTAATTTAGGTCTTCATTAACATTTTTAAGAGATCATTAGTAGAAAACTTATTCTGGTATCGCATTGTAGTCGAATCTCATACAGGTAAATAATACTTGACAGGCCAGTCCAATATTGGAAGACGAAGAGGTTTGGCTTGGCAAAACATGTCAGCTATTTTGTCAGTTGCGGTTCGATAGGGCTTGCCTTTTATGTCCCTTAAGTCCCTTCCCCCTCCAGAACAATACCCTGCAGGGAAAGTGTCTAGTTTACAACCAGAAATGTATCGGTCGCTAAAAACTTGCAACTGGTTGCACTTCCTATCCAAATTCAAGTATTAAAGTCGTCCATTTTACACAGGCATGTCATAGGAATGTGACAATTGTCCCCGGCAGCAGCCATTTGCAACCAGTTTAATGACAGATGACACAGTTGCAAGAGAATTGTCCCTCCATGACAGTCTGTTTACACCGCTGCCCAGTATAATGGTAGTATATGGACATCTGGCGGTCAATTCACTTATTAACGATTCGGTTGCAACCAGCTCAATTACAATTTAATTACAACTACCTCAAATTAGTATTTTAAACGAGAACTTCTTTGGAAGCTAATGTTTGTTGTTGCCCAACTCACCCGAAGTTTTCAATTTTGCTACTATTTTGTATGACAGTATTTATTGTTACTAGTTGACAATTTTACTGCAGGGTATCTACTGATTCACTCTTTTCTTTCTAGAGCGCCGTTTTACGGTTGAGCTGAGAGGCGATTGATCAAGCACCAATCCCATTCCAGCGGGGGTGCCTCAGTGAAGTGTTTTCCGACCGGTACCATACTCTCTGTTCACCTCGGCTCTGCCGTTTCGAGTCGCTCATCGCACCTTTATAGCCAGTTATGCTAACGATACCTTTTCTTGCAATAGCTGCAAAATAGCATATGTTAATGTTAAACAGTTCCTGGATGGCTTTGGGTCAAGAGTCCCGTATTTGAATTTGCTAAATCCCTTGGTGTGACTCTCAACCACCGCCTTACCTGGAAAGCCAAAGTGATCCGAGCAGCAGCTACAATCGCAGTGATAAATCCACCACAGACCAGATATTCACATTGCAACGAATTCTGGAGAAGGCAAAATTTGTTTCATGAATAACTTCGGTATTTTTGCTTAGATTTCAATGTGCGTTTCAGAATAGATAGATATACGGCCAAATATGTTATAGTTTTTTGCGGTTTAAGGGGGGGGGGGAAATTTTGGAAATCTGAAACAAACTCGATCAGGGATGGTATCCACCTATGTTCATGCAAAAATTTGGGTCTCTATCTCTTATAGTCTCTGAGATCGACGCGTTCATACAGACTGACGGACAGACGGACATGGCTAAATCGACTCGGCTGTTGATGCTGATCAAGAATATATATACTTTATAGGGTCGGAAATGTTTCCTTCTCCCTGGGAGGGAGGGCGACATAGCTCAGTAATTGTTTATTTTCCATCCGATTGGCTTGCAACTCGGTTTGTAAGGACAGAATACGAAATAGTTTTAAATGTGATTTTCCGATGTTGGAAAATTTTACCCAACGGTCGGAAAATTCCCGGAAAAGTCAGCATGAAATAAAATATTTTTCATCCGATTGGCTTGAAACTCGGTTTGTAAGGGTAGAATACGAAATTATTTGAAATGTGATTTTTCAATGTCGGAAAATCCGCCCCCATGCGGGAAAATTCACGGAAAATTCTCCATGGAAAATACTATTTTTCACCCGATTGACTTGAAACTCGGTTTGTAAGGTCAAAATGAGAATTCATTTGTGTTTTCATTTTTCGATGTTGGAAATACCACCGGGATGCCCACTTCGAAGTGGTTGGGAAGTGGATGGGATGTGGGTGGTTAATTGTTTTGGAAGTGGGTGGGATGTGGGCGGGAAGTGGGTGGTATGTGGCTGGCAAGTGGGTGGTGTGTGGGTGGTAAGTGGATTGGAAGTGGCTGGGATATGGGCGGGAAGTAAGTGGTATGTGGGTGGGATGTGGAAGGGATGTGGGGGGATGTAGATGGGATGTAGATGGGGGTGTGGGTGGCAAGTTGTTGGAAAGTTGGTGGGAATCGGGTGAGAGTGTGGGGATGTGGATGGGAAGTATGTGTGCATTGGTTTTATACTGTTGAAGGCGCAGCGAAGAGCGACGGGTTATTGCTAGTGTTAACATACAACAAATTTCAAAACGTTAATGAAAACATAACGGATATTCATTCAATTCCAAAAAAAGAAAAATATCGATTGTTAGCGCTTACCTAAAGATGATTATATATAAGATTATTTATCAGGACAGTCAATTTAACACAGCTCGAATAGTTTTAGCAGTTCCACCCACAAAGTGTCAGAAGAATGAACATTATCCACATTGGAGTTTGTTTACCAGACTTAAGAGCCAATATCGATTAAAATATAGGAGAGATATATATTATTAAGTTTTAACTAAAATTCCATTATATTGAAGGTAATTTAAGTCTTTTAAGATCTATTTTATTCCTTGTTGTGAAAAAAAAGGACCACATCTGGCAAGTATCATAGAACGTAATCAAATGCGTTTGAAGCGTCAGTCAAAATTTTTACCATGGAATAATAAACGCCACGCGAGCGCTCTGAAATAGTTGAATTATATAACAGGACAAGTAATTGTGAAAAGTGCTATACTAAAATTTTCGATGGGGGGGCTTTTTCCAAACAGAGGGGCCAAATTAAAAGTCGACTTAGGGCGGCCGAGAATATCGCCGCCATGAGAATTGTTTAAGAACATGCCAAGTTCTCTCAGCGTAAATTCAATTGACGCAAAAGATTGGCTTGCGGACAAGCCTCGTCGATTGAATGGGCCCAAAGAGTCAATAGAAATGGCCGAAGATGACGAGGAATTTTGGAACAAAATTATCATGTCCGATGAAGCCCAATACATTGAATGGGACCGTAAATAAGAAAATTGCGGTATATACCCCCATTAAAAACCTGGGGGAGATTTAAAGGCCTCTTCATGACGAAAAGTCACAGTCTGGTGCGAAAACGGTGATGGACGATTTTCTTCCAAATGAAAAATGGCCATGCTGACATCAACCAGGAGCGTTATCGCGAGGCAGGATGAAATTTTGTGATGCCAATTATTCGTCGAAAGCGTATGCAGCAGTTCTGGTTTCAACAAGACGGCGCTCCACCGCACACCAAGTCGCACAACAACGATTTTTGAAGAAATTTCCGGGCCAGTTTGATGTCGAAAGTGGTGATTTGGACTGGCCAAGCGTTCGCCCGATTTGACGCCGCCCTGACTTCTTTTGTGGGGATATTTGAAGTCAAAGGTTTACGTTAACAAGCCAAGGACCGTAGAAGAGGACAAGGATAACATTTGTGAAGAAATAGCCGCTATTCCGGCCGAAATGTTGGCGAAATCGATGAAAAATGCTGCAAAAAGGGCACAATACGCCATCAACGCCAGAGGCGGCGATTTGAAGATATCATATTCAAAAATTGATGTAAAAAATCTTACCCCGAACCAATTAATGATTCAGAGTTGCCAACCGCCAAATTTTTATTTTTTTTTTTGATTTTCTTAAAAAAACATGGGTCCGTCGAATATGGGCAAACCCTAAAAAAAAAAAATTTTGTCAGTAGAATTGTTTCCGGGCTTATTTGTAGAGACAAGTTCAAAAGAAAATGCGTAATTATCGTATGTTCCAGAAATCTCTAGCTTTTTGTATGAATTTGATTTTGAGGAACAAACCGAAGTCTTTATATGAGAAATGATAAGAAAATTCAATTTAATCAATAAGTGACCAAAGATGTTTTCGTCACTTGATATGTAAAGTTGCAGGTTTTCAAAACGAAATGAGAATGTTTATACAGAAATTGCCGTCGAAATTTTGAACATACCGTAACTGAAAACCTTTGTTTGTAATAATCTACAAACAATACTTATACATCAAAATATATTTCTTTAGTTAATTAAATGAATAATGAGCGAACCGAACCGAACCATAACCGTGGTTCAGTAAGCCCCAAAAACCATGCAATGAAACAACTGGCGGTTCAAAAACTGTCTGAACCGCTGGAAACGAACCAGTCCTTCTTTCCAAGAGTGCTTTACATCCATGCTTTGAAGCCCTGCCTACTTTTTGGTATACCAGCAAAGTACCTTCGACTTTGCATGATAACGTTGAAAAGAACGCAAAACTTGGTCCAAATAGAAAAGATCCTCTCCCGTACCATTTGATACCAAAAGAAGTGTTAGACAGGCTGATACTTTATCGTGTCACTTCTTTAATGCTCCAACACATTGGCCACATGCCGATGATATTCACATTATCGATATAAACAAACGGGCGATGAGCAGGGCGATTTCAGAGTAGTCTAAACTGATGGGCTAGGCGGGAAACGAGGACAAGACGAATTACCTAGTGTCCACGCGCGCAGAGACAATCTTTTACAATGGGAGAGTGAAACTTTAAGGATTTAAAGGATTTTGTCTACCTCGGAACAATGATAACCAGCGATAACAACATTGGTCTGAAAATCCGAAGAGTAACATTTGCAAACCGATGTTACTACGGGCTTAGAACTATACTTACTTATAGTACTTAGCACCATACAAGTCGCTTATCATCCTAGTCCTTGCAATACATCGCAGAAGCTTGGACATTAACAGCAGCTGATGTGGCGGCAATTGGCATATGGTTCTTAAGAACGTTTGTTCTCATTTTAATATTTTAATATATAAATAATTAAAATTTATTTAAAAATACCCATAAATTAAAAATAATGATTTCGATTCAAGATTGGAACGCTATCTTGAATTGAGTAAAAATGGTAGAAATTCTATACCGATCGACCCAGAACTCTGTCAGTCCTTTATTTTTTGTCTGAGTTTAGGCGAGAAGAACGAAACGGTACAGCACCTTCTCTGTTAAAGCTCCGTCTTGAGTAGAAGAAGACTTTGGACACTTGGTCAACCTTTCCTACTTAACCTCTCGGAGGCTTCCGAGCTAAAGATCTCTTTATTTCGTTCACACAACGAGGACCTCTACTCAGGATTAAAAGGGTTAACAGAAGAACAAAACACACAAGGAACGTAGTATCGTGAAGGGGAGCTAAATCAGCGACATTTCCGCCATCTGTTCAAGTCTTGACCCATTAGTAAGGAGAATGAGATTAGCTTGACCCTTGACCAGACATATATAAACTTTCTTTATGCAGTAGTCATTTCAAGTGCTTTAATTTGGCATAATTTTTCGCCCATTATCTTTATAGTTTGATCCAGTTGTAAAGCTTTTAGTGCTCAAACCATAAAAAAGCCATAAAACTGGAGCATTAACAAATTTGTATGTGCCGCCTAAAAGTAGACCACACATTTTGTCAACTTTCTGTTTACCACCAAAAAAACCTGTGGTGGCGCCATCTGGCGACTTTTCATAATATAAGAAAATTTTCTTACAAAAGAAATGTCTTAAGTCCAAACAAAAGACTTAAGCAACGAACTTGATAAACAGACCGAAAAACATGAGCTCATGCTCAGGGAACCTTCAAATTCCCAATGGCTTTTGTTGCACACACACTCAATGAAAAACTGCATTTCATTTGGCAAATTGAATGGAAAAGGAAACAAACAGTTGGCATGGCTGCAATTATGCAACCAACGTAGCGTTTTATTTTGCATGTGCCAGTCAATTGGCAACTGACCGACTGACTGAAACAACACCACTGCACGATTGCCAACGCCCCAAAGAAAGATGATATCGCCAGGAGTTTTCCTTGTTAGCTAAGGAAGGGCAATGAACGTGCAGTGAACCAGTTTTTCCCTGTGGCGTCTAATTAAGTGTTCATTAAAATAAAAATCGAATTGACGCCGTCATCATTTATTGCTATAGCTGGAACTGCACAATTTTGTATGCAAATGAGACATAAACATGGCTGCATGGGCCATAATAAAGACATAAATTCAAGCAGTTGGAGTGGGGTCTATGACAAGTGGAATTGCTGGGCAAAATCGTGCCTTAAATTGGGGTCAAGCATTACTAACCTTGGGGCTAAGGGTTATTTCTATGCATTGCAGGAAGTGTGGCAAGATTCACACCAACTCAACTCATATATTAATATTCAACAAATGTGAGATAAATAAAACGTCTCGAGTTGCACCAGGAAGTTGCACCAAGCTGCAAAACTGGACTGCAACAAATGCGTAACAACATTTTGCCAGACCAAGTTGTCGTTGTCGTTATCGCCCCTGGCCATGCGTCTCGGTTTTATTTGGCCATTTTAGGCCCGACTCAAAGTCAAATCTGCACTCCTTATGACGGCAGTTGAACCACTTTTACTTTTTGGTTTTATAAATCATTTTATCTATTCACTTATTTATCTCAAGCGGTGATTGTGGCGGCAAATCAATCAAAGTGTTAGCGGAGATGCCATAAGGGAGTACGTACTCTATATATATACAAATGGTTCCGGCATGAAAATTGGAGCAAACTTTTCCGGGGCTGTCTGATTTGAATGGCCGGAGATTGGCAAAATTGTTTGCTTTGGTGTGGGCGTTACACACAACTCATAAGCAGGCGTGGCTTTTGGCCACTGAACTGGCTTCATTTTGTATGCCCAAGTCTTCCTTTTACTTCCGATTGACAAACATTGCTTCCTGTTTGTCCACCCAAGTAAGCAAATGCTGTGGCTTTTCTTGCCTTTTGCTAAGCTGGCCTGGCCGAACCACTTTGCGTTGACAAACTTACGCACCGTTTGCGTTTGCTGCTGCTCCTGCACTTTTATGGCTGGCCAGCCTGTTTGGGGCATTTTAATTGGAGCCACCACCCCAAAGGCGCCCGTTTCCCTGTTGTGATACAGTTTTACGTACCTTTTCGAAAGTTATAAATATTAATCAATTTATAGATTTAATTTGAAATCGTTACTTGGAGTAACGATTAGCGGAAACTAAGCTTAAAGATTATGCAATGCATTAAAAATCTTAGTCTTGTAACACTTGTTCAATCATGCTCTACGGGGGGTTCGGGTTTGTGGTTATCTGAAAATTTGACGAATGGAGAAACGCTTTTTCTTTTTTCCCCCCGAAACACTCCAGCTTAAGTCCAACATTTACTGGCAGCAACACATGTAAAAGGCTGTGACGCAATTGAATGCTGTGACGGTATTCCAGGTCAGCTGACCTTAAGACCTTATCTTCAGTTTGCTTACTCTACTAGTAAAAATTTCGATTTATTCGCCAAAATTTGTTGCTTATTTTATATTTCGCCGCCTTGTTTCTAATGGACACAAAGTAAAAACGGGAACGAGAAAGCAACAAAGCAGCTAACAAAATCTTTACTTTTTAGTTCTTTACTTTTTGTTAGCTAACCAAATTCTTTACCTTTCTTATTGTTTCTTATATTTGTTAGCTAACCAAAATCTTTACCTTCCTTATTTTTCCTTATATTTGTTAGCTAACCAAAATCTTTACCTTCCTTATTGTTTCTTATATTTGTTAGCTAACCAAAATCTTTACCTTCCTTATTTTTCCTTATATTCTAACCAAAATCTTTACCTTCCTTATTTTCTTATACATGGATATTGGCCTGAACTCATGCGATGTCTTTGGTATTGGAATAATTTTCCCTATTTCCCAGTTGTCTGGGAATGTAGATGTTGTGAGCGCTGTATTTATTATGTGAGTAATTTGATCTAAGATTTTCGGTAGCAGGATTGAAAGAAATTTTGGATCCAGTCTGTCCAGCCCTATTGCATTTGACTTAATATTAAGGATAGACTAAATGACATCACATTGGTTTACACATACAAAGTTAAAATAACTGTCACAGTTGATTGTGGGTGAGTTAATGTACGGGTTACATGAAACTTCCGGTAAATTTAATTCCACAAACTTCCTATTGAGGGTATTACAGTCTGTGATCACAGGATTGTGTTTTCTAATCCCAATATCCTTAATATTTTTCCATGTCTGAGTGATGTTTGATTTGTATTGCAGATCAGGTTATTAACAATGCGTCTGTAGTTCGAAAACTGAGTATGCAGTTGTTCAGTCTTGTAACTCTTACATTTTATATATGCCTTATTTCGTTTTAGTATTGCATCTTGTATGCGCTTATTAAACCAGGGATAAGGGGTCTTATTATCTTGTTTCTAACGGGTACGAACGTATTATATAGATAGTTTATATTCATGTTTAGGCAATTAAGTTGTTCATCCACTGATAGCATAAAGTAAGTGCTGTTCCAGTCACATAGTTCAAGTTCATTATTTAATCTTACATAGTCACTTTGTCATGTTTTTCAATTAATACGTCATAGGTTAGATATATTAGGTCATGCTTTGAGAAATTCGGTACTAAGACTTAGTCATATAATAAAGTTTTTATCCGCGTTGTTGCAAAAACACATCCAGAAGTGTGTCCGTTGTTTTGCTAAAGTGAGCGGGAGCGCTAAATTTACTAGATGTAACTTAAGGCTTGTATTTCTGTTGCAGAGTGGCTGCCCTGAAAGCATATTGCTGTTTAAGTCGCCCGTTAGCATTACGTCTGCATGTGTCAGCGTCAGAGCAGAAAGTTCATCAATAACTTCTGAGAAGTCAACATTTCTGTGAGGCTGGTATAAGCATCCAAGTAAATGTTGTCATTATTAGAAATATTTAAAGCCTCAAGGAATAAATATTCACTT
This sequence comes from Lordiphosa stackelbergi, assembly GCA_018904235.1. Taxonomy (NCBI): domain Eukaryota; kingdom Metazoa; phylum Arthropoda; class Insecta; order Diptera; family Drosophilidae; genus Lordiphosa; species Lordiphosa stackelbergi. The sequence continues at coordinate 35,225 of JAEIFU010001181.1, read as the reverse complement.
AAACTATTTGTTGGTTGCTTACTCACTACTCTTACACTTAATTTTTTTATTTACATAGATTGCTACTCCCTGCATGGCCTAGTCGATCCGACCGGAAAGACTTTAAATCCATCACATACAATTAACGCATCACAAAAGGTCAGACACAAACCATGTTTCAGACACACAAACTATGTCAATTTTGGAGTTTTCAATTAGATACCTAAGCTCATCTATTTTCTTAGCCAATCTTTGTGCATTGATATGGGAAATCTGTAGGCCAGTTTTTTGGAGTACTTAGTATTCTTAAGATGGGAGTGATTATTCTCTCTGGAGGTTACTACATTATTATGTATTGTAATTTGTATGAAGTGAAAAAGTTCGTAAAGGCATACACAAATTAAAAATATGTAAAAACTATGCTTGGAACACTAACTAACACTATAATTTTGATTTGTAAATTTTAATTAAAACTTAAATTAATATTGTTTTGTTTCATCTCACCTGCGAAAGCTGTTTTCATTGTTGCCATTTACTCTATTAGTGGGCAGCTGGGAGGCAAACATTCCTCGAGAGAACACTGCCGCTAAAAGCTTTTGCTTCTTCATGCGAATGGCCTTTTTAAAAATTGCATTGTTTTCTTTGGACAGCTGTGTTGAGGTAGATCGGAGTGACAGAGTCCATGCCCAGCATTTGCAGGCTTAGCTGTTGTTTGTGCACCTGCCTGTATTCATGGCTGCCCGCTGAATAGCTATTTTCTCCCGCATGTGCTCAAATTTCCACCGCAATAACAACGGTGATGCTCATAGTTATAGTTCATAGTTCGCTGACGTCTCAGCCAACACACGGATAGAGAGAGAGTAATACGTGTTCTAAAAATAGCACGCTCGGCGGCTTGCTCTCACCACGCGTGCTTTCGTCTATTTCTTCTCACGAGGCATTTGTTCGTTTGATTGTTGCTCATGTTTGACGTGAAGACGTTTACTAGGTTTCGCTGCGCAAAGCTTGATAATGTTACACTCAAAAAAATCAATCCATACGGGATCAAATCAATCCCAAGCGGTAATGAAAACAACGTAATCCCGGATATGCTTGAACCAATCAGAAAAGATTGAGTTGATCTTCCTTTTTGATCCCAAGAAAGATTTCCATTATCCCGGGGTAATCCTTTAAAGAGATTGAATTAGCAAAAAAATTTGAGAAAAAAACATATTGGTCCCAAACCCAAAGCTGTACCATTTTTTTGGGGCAAGGTCTGACTTTTAATTGAGGAAAGCCAACTCTCTTCTTCCGTTCCTCCGCCAGGCCACGTGCCATAGGAATATCCATATCAACTTCAAACTTGGTTTAATTAAGACTTTGCAAAAACAAAGAAATTTAAAAAATTTTGAAGCTCAACTGGGATTTGAAACCCACGACCATGTGCGCACTGAACATGAATGGAATGGCATTTCATCGCACACCACCAACTCCATCGGTTGTTGCTGCGTGTCTAAAAGGCTACTTATATTTTTCTTCGCTCTTGCTCTCCAATTTATTGAAGTAATCACATTTGAATGATTCGTTCGAAAGGCATGTGTCAATCCTTATAGATTGAATTGTGTATAATATCCTGAAGTCGAGATTGAATTTTCAAGCTCATGCCGGGCTTATCCAAGATTTAAAAGATTGAAAATATCTCGACTTTTTTCTGTGTAGTTTAGGCACCACAGCCTACACTGATGGCTTCATATTGAGCTGAGGTATAGGGGCCTGGAACGTATCGTGTGGCCTGAGAAATTTTAGATATTCGGTATGTCATATTGGAAGCAGTCAAGCTTCTATAGAGCGATACATACACAGAAAAAGAAATTAGGAGTCAATATCAATCTCAAAACAATTGATTTGATCTCGACCTAACGATTGAAATTTTAAGTACAAGTTGTACTGGACTCTAATGAAGAATTCTAAATTCGTGTTATAGCTCATTTTAAGTCAGATCCTACTAAAAGAAAGGTGCGTATTACAGTAAAAAAGCGAAAGAGCAAATCCTAAAGCGAGTTTGAAACTAAACTAGGAAAATGTCTTTCACTAATACAGTAACGCTAAATGGGTATACACACATACACAAATGTCAACTTACTTTTAGGACTCCACAAATCAAAGATACCAAGCCATCTACATCAATAAATACGCTATGAAGATTCAGTACGTGATAGTTTTATTTCATCATCCACCGATAGACACAGTTAGAGCGAGAACGCTAGCAAATTACCAGCTTCGGGCCACTTAAGAATATAGGACAGCTATCCCCCAGAGCGTCCTATATTCAGGCCTCCCTAGGTACATAGATCAAAAATGAGTCTAACTCCAATCAGCTGCATAAAAAGTGATGACCTCTTTGTTTGACCCAAATCACCTGCAGGTTTTTGGAGAGCATTAAATCAGCAAAAAATGCTGCAAGGGGTAGGAAGTTTGCAGCCGAATTTGGAGATTGTTGTGCACGCTTTCATTTTCATCGTGAAAGATCACTTTTATCCTCGCCAAATGGACAAAAGTTATACTGGATTCGATTGCCTTCGCTTCTGTATAAAGCTTTAACATAATTCATTGAAATCTTTTGCACAATTCATTTCATCTATTCCATGCCGTTGTTTGATATTAAATCTCTGTTATATAACCGCAACTTCAACTCGTTTTTTTTATTTGATTTGATTTTAACAATTGACTTCCCCACTCAGTCTTTAGGTGCCACGGAACGCACGCCCACACACGCATGACCACCTGGAACTGCAACTGACTGACCAACAAGGTAGCCAGGCAATTCGCCTGCTCATTGAGAAGAAACCAATGCGAACATAGAAATAAATCAACATGCAATTAACTCGATTTTTTCTGTATGTTCGACGGCGAAATAAAAAGTGAAGCGAACCATTTAAAGACGCCTGATAAACTATTCCGCATGTCTAGGAAAGTTGCAGGAAATAAAATCAAATCAAATGAAATGCCCGCACGCTCGATAATGGAATTTCTTTTGGTCAGGTGTTGCCACATCGTTGCACCTGTGGACAACATTGGAGCATTGCCCTTAACCGATTTAGGGCGATTACAAATTATAATAAAAACTATTTAATTAACAATATGAAACGTGACAACCTTCAAAATGACAATTTAACAATAAGAATTCCCCCCCAAAAGAAAACAAACAAATACACAAAACCAAACTTGATCCAAGGGGACCACGCAATAGGCTGACTTAAGCTTTTGTTGATTTCCCATTTCGTGCTATTAATTTGCATTGCGCCAATGTGGTTTTCGCCTTTATTTTACGAAGATTTATAACATTTATGGCCATAAGCGGCGGGTGATTACAACATTTGGAGCAGCCTGCACCTGAACAAGTCACGTCCAAGTCCAAAATAAAAACAGAGAGAAAGAGAGGCAGAGCCAGAGCCAGAAAAGCCGGCTTGAAAGCTTTTTGGTTACACTCTTTTTCACCAACTCTCTGGCTTATTGTTTACACATGAAACCGTTATCAACATTTCAAGGTCCAACGAGAGCGAGAGTGACTTGCACCGGAGCAGCAGAGCTCTGTGTGTATTTAACCGGAGATCCCAAATTTTTCTTCGACAGTCGTTTCTACGAAAGTGGCCCAAGTGGTGGCAACAAGACTGGATCTTTCTCCTTCCCCCTTCTCCTGTTGTGAATAAGTGCATAAAAGTGTGATATTTTGGTTCAAAAGTAAATTCAAATTTTACGGTAATCGGGAGCCATGAGGATCCAGCGACACATTGTGGTAATTACACGTACAAACGATTGTGTGAATGGTGAAATTAAATGCCAGGCCAAGTGGAACTAATGGAGATGGAAGTTGGCTGTCGGCAATTTTTGGCAAATTTGAATATGAACATTTTGTGAAAATTATAAACAAATTTGATGTAGGAAAAATGTGGTAACAAAAATTAACCTACTTAAGGTTAGCAGGTGTTTAAGTAGCTGGAAAACTATGCGGATTACAAATTATATAATGCATAACCAATAGGTTTTTATTGCATAATTCTAATGATCCGATCCGTTCCGATGTGATGAACTCAGCTATCCATATCTTTAAAAAGACAAACGGAATTAGTTTTCTTTAAGAGGTTTGGAATCCCAAATGACGAAAAATATGTATAAATAAGGGATGAAATGACAGCTAATACAAAAGATCAACTTATGCACTAAATTCTTTATACTTTAGTTAATAGTTTCACACTTTTGAAATTCCTCCTTTAGTAGGCTAAGTCTGACAATAAAGAGCAAAATATGCAAGTGTTTGAAGTGTGAACAGCAACAAGTCTGCTGATGAGTGAATTGGGGACAATTCCGAAACAACCTGTCCAGACATACCGTGGCTTTTCCAATAAATTTTGTGAGCTATCTCTGTTGAATTGTGTTGATTGTATTGACTTGAAATTAACCATTGACCTTGAGCCAGCGCTGTAAAAAGTAAAAACTTTGACTTAAATCGAAAGCAATAACTATAATATATGTAGAATTTGATTATATGATATTGTTTATTATTATATCGTGGATGGCTTAAAACCATGTAAAAACTTGGGGTATGTGTGTGCTAATATTAAAGAGTATGTTCTCTTGTCCTATATGTTCTCTTTTATCCACCCAACCCCACCATCCCTCTCTGTCTCCGCTCGCCATCGGAATGGGTACCTGAGTAATCTGGCAATGCATTTAGCTAGCAGATAGCTATGACCTTAAATTTCCTGTCCGTTGGACCCGCTTCCATTTGAAATCCCACATATATATTAATAGTTTTTGAGTTTTTGAGCTTAAAACTTTCATAAAAAAGTTATTTATTAATATTTGTTTTTTCCAAATTTCTTACCTCTAAAGTTCTAATAAGCTCGAAAGAATTGTTCTGCTCAGTTTAGTGTAAAAACCATAAAATGCATTAACTAGGAGCTAACATTTGCTAAGATCTATGGTTAGCAGTGGCGTAGCGTGGGGTTATGTTGCCCGGGGCGGAAGTCGATGTTGCCGCCCCCTCCCCTTGAATAACTCGTAAATATTTGTAAAATTCTTTATATAATTGAAATAAAGTTTTTTTATTCTTTGCATCAAAACTTCTCTGTAACATAAAGGGACGTTTGGAGGATTTTGATTAGAGATGACAAAGACCTAAATATTTTAAGGGCTACTATTTTGCTAAAGTTGCTATTAGTGGAAAATTTTAACTGTGGGAAGTCTATATAAAGAAGGAAAAGCCCTTTTTACATACCTCCTAAACCAAAATTTAAACAAAAATTGACTTCGATGGGACCTAAGAAATTGAAAGTTGTCTAGTTGCCAATCCTTGTAAGCCCTAAATATTCGAAAATATTGCGAAATCGATGGATAGCGAACTATGAAAAATTAATGTAAAATATTATTTGGTTTTTTGTTAATTGTTCTTTATAATTGACACTATAAATTTGTGTGTTTTTTCCATGTAAACAAGGAATTAAATACTCTGAATTGAAAAAAATTTACTTAAAAACAACTTTCTGATTTTGCTCATACATTTTTGTTTTTATAAAATATATTTATTTTTTGATAAAAATCGATTTTTTTAAATTATTGTTCAGTTGACACAACTTTGTTTCATAAGAAATTTTGAAAGTATCCTACAAATCTGCACTCTTGCATACGCCCTTAATAACATAATCAATATATATTTGAAGGGCTTGATAGGAAGAAGCAGGATATAATAGTTGAAGATATGGAATGCCTAACATCTTTGATTAAGTCAAACACAAGGTCTAAAAACTGCAGCATTTTTGACTCAGTCCATTGTAGACCACTGATCTTTAATCCCTATAAACTGACTCGTAAGCTTTCAAAATGCATTCAATAAATATTTATTTTATTACGAGATCTTGAAGTGCAGAATCTTGCAACGTTCACCAAGTTGAAATAACAGCAGAGTCTAAATAACCTTCAGGAATCCCACTATGTATGAATTTAAGAGAATGATTAATATTCATTTTGTAATTATTTGAAACGGGGCCCCACCAATATCCACACCAAAAAACCCCGGGGGCGGGGGCACACAACATAAATAAAATAATAATTTTATCCACCTTCAGTTTCTAGTTGTCTACCTGATCTGGGGAGAGATGGTCACAAGGGGTAAAGACACTTCACTATTTACACATACACGATCCGAAAGCATGCAGAAGCTGAGTTTGAACTTGGCTGGAAGTCGAAGCAAATTCACTATTTTCGCCACCCAATACCAGAGATCTGCAGAGTGTCTTTTTTTTTGACTGCACACTCGAAATATTTCACTGTCGAGTCAGACACACACTCTTTCTGTTATTGGTATTTTTTGCGACTGAGTCTCTCCGTTGATCATCAACATATCAAAGTGGTTGTTTCTGTATTGAAGGCACCGCATGCCGCAGAAGTAACGAAGTATGCAACTTGTATTGCTCTCGCTCTCTTCTCTTTTCTCTCTTCTTTGAAAAAGCAACGGCAAATCCCGTATAGTTGTTGTTGTTATCTCAAGAGAAAGACAAATAAGAGAGAGAGGGAACTACAAAGAGCGTTTTTGGGGTGATTCCATCAACACTTCTTGTCGAAGTAAGACAGCGGATGTTATTGGCACTCATAGCCGACGCACAAAAACACCGCGTCCATATTTGGCAGTGGCTGAAGACACTCGAGTGTGAAAAATATCAAGTACAAATTGTTGTTGCGGTGCACTCGTGCAGATCTCTGACTAATACACTCTCACTTTTTACCCTCGCTCTTGTTGGCCGCTTGTTCACGCTGACGTAGACCAGTGCCGGCGGTGTTGGTAAACAAGAGAGCTCTCTCCAGACTACAGTCGTTTTACTTGCCTAAGTTCGGCTCGCTTTTGATTCGGCTCCTGGTAGCTATGGCTGGTAGGATGTGATCTAGACCACCAAGTGGAGTCCAAGCTCACACAATCAAGCAGGGCGCTTGTATGCGTAGCAAACAAAAAGCCCAAAAGCCGCCTAGCATGCTATTTATAAAACACACGTATTATCTCTCCCTTGCTATACTACGACGGCAGAATTATGAGTTCCTATCCCAGGGGATAGGCTTTTGGCATTTTGGACACCTCTGATTTTGACTCTAGACTCTAGTCTCTCAGCGGATAAACCTACTTTTCCTTAGCTACTCAAGGAACATATCTCTAGATGGCTGAAAGTTGAATAGATAGATTGTTTCCTAAGAGCTTGAATGTCTATTGCATTTTGGTTTGTCAAGACAATATTATGATCGGTAATTCGGTTGGCGGAATTAGTTAGTACGACTTAAAACCTCTTCGCAAACTAGCTAATCGACGATCCTTGAGACAAAGGAAATTTTAATATTCTGTCCAAATCAATAGCTTTCTTTCCCTGCAATATAAAAAGCCCGAATTTAGTTATAGAGCAGCGGTGGGCTTGCCTTTGCTCCCATTCCTCCCGATTGTGCCTCAGCAACTGGCGCCAGTCTGTCGCACAAGCAATTCTTTTGCTTAGAAGTCAATAAAAAGAACAAAATCCAGCTCAAGTACAACATAATGCACTCAATTTGTGCGACCGAATCGCGTTTAGCGCCACAATTCCGAAATACAGTCAGTATGTTTAGCGCTCATAAGGGTTATTATACTCTGTACCAAAGGTAACTTTGTGAAAAAGGTATTTAACAGGAAGAAGCAATCATTTCCGATCCCATTAAGTATAGTCGATATAGCCATGTCCTTCTGTCCATCTCTCTCAAACAACTCAACTCTTCATCAAATCAATCGATAAAAAGAAAAAGGAATGATACCTCTTGAGAAGAAAATTTTGTCGTGCGGAATTCTAATACTCTGTGAAGTTTCTGTTAAAAAAAAAACCGCTGCAATCTGATCTATGTAAACTTGTATAACGAAACATTGAAGAAAAGCGATTTTGGGCAGCTTACTCTTCTTCAAGCTTCAAAAAATGTTATATAAAAATAACTCACAAAACATTTGACACCAAAGGCTTTGTTTTGTGAGTTATTATCGATTATGGAGTTTTTTGTTTTGGCAGTTCCTTTGTTGAGGTGTATACTAAGCTTTGTCTATACTGGGCGTTTTACCATTGATTTTAATAAGCAAAACGAAGGCTCATTAATGCTTTGAAATGTTTATGATAACAAGGGGAAAACCATTTACAATATATTTTATTTTTATATGGTTTTATTCATAACTCAAATAAGTTGAAATAAAACTTCCTCAATTAAACTTCATTACATAAATCTGCACAGAGTTTTGGAGGGGCCTCACATTGATTCTTGAATATAAGAATATTTACCATTTCCAAGAGAAGAAAATTTATTAAAAATATATTTTTTGTTTTTTGAAATGATTTATTCAACATCTCACCAATGTAGTTCCAAATCAAACACTTTCCCGCCAGCTAGCCCTGTCAACATCACGATCAATGAATGCTTGTCTTAAGGAGGCGCCTGGTCAACAATTAAAAAAGTGACAACGCTACAGTTTCATTAGCATTGCCCCATGAAATGCATTCAGTCACTCACTGGCTCTTTTCCCTCACGATCGCTGTCGATGATCCAACCTCAAAACTTTTGAGCGAAATAGCAGCTGGGAGGTGGTGGTACTTTCACTGACCAACCTGCGGAAACTACAAACATGATCGGCTTACCAACACTTAGCACAATCAGTTCAAACCGATGAGATAATTTTTTTGCTGGCGCTAATTTCTATTTCATAATCCGTTGGGAATGCGCGGGTTGTGTGCTTTGGCAATTGAATCCATCGGCGACATCTTTGCGAAATAGACGAGCAAACCAAATATGCATTGACCTTGTCATATTCTCCAAATAAAGAGAGTTTTGCATAATAAACCAAGCCCCGGTTGAGTCATTGGTTGACCCAGGTCAGGCCTTATTTGAGAAGAAAGAGAAAAAATGTTAATTTGCCATAAAAATTCATAACCAAAAGTGAGGTAACATTTCACTTCAAAAAACTCCGGACAGAATGAGGCAAACAACCAGCTGAGTGACCCACTTTGTATAAAACCCGTTTCGGTTATTTAAATTTGTTTATGTACAAAGAATATTAAAATTATTAACATACGTTTTCGTGCATTTCTTCTCTCAGTTGGGTCTGCTGGCGGTGCTCTCTCTGACCATTGCTGGCGGTCAGGCCAAGGCGGTGGTGGATCAACAGACAGCGGACTCTCAAGTGAATAGCCAAAGTGTGGCCCAGCAGCGTATAGATTTTGGTTTGCTTGGCCATGAAGAGCATCATATACACGAGCATCATGAGCATCATGAACATCATCATGATCCGGGATATTGGAAGAAAAAGGTTACCTGGAAGGAGGGTTGGAAAAAAATCTGGAATCCGGCCAAAAAACAGATATGGACACCCTCGTGGAAGAAGGTAAGTTAAAGTTAAGGAAACTAGTAAAAAGAAACTAATTCAACAATTTGTTTTAAAGATCTACAAGCCACATTGGGTAAAGGTGCCCGGCTGGAAGGAGATACAGGTGCCTGCCTGGAAACAAATTTGGGTAGGTTGGGGCTTTGTCTTAATGATTGTTAGATTTTTTCACAAGTTTTTGCTTACCTTTAAAGGTTCCTCATTGGAAGGAAATTTTAGTGCCTGCCTGGAAAGATATTCAAGTTCCTGACTGGAAACAATACTGGACTCCTGAGCTGGTCAAGGTGAGTCTAGTCTGCACTGAGAAAAACAGTTTGTCAGCCATTTTATATTTAAATTGATATAAGCAAAGATTTTCTAGAATCAAGTTTTTTTTCGTAATTAAAAAAATTCCAGAAATTCCCTTTTGCCTTTAACTTTGAAAGAGACTTCAACAAGATGCTCTTTTGCAAGTTTTGACTCCGCTCGGGATAGCAAAGCATACGAAACAGAACTGAATGCGTTTTTTGTTCTCTACCAGTTTATGAATCCCCAAAAGTTTACACAGAAGGAAAATTTAGGAACTTGGGACTCAAAATGAGCACAAACATTGTCAAAAACAGTGTAAGAAGGGATTTTCTCATATCTAGTACGATATTGTCAATTCAAGAACAATTTTCCCAAGATCGAGTTAAAGTTTCTTCGTTTTACGAACATTTTGAATACTTGTCCTTATAAAACTGGAGAATTTTTCGTTCATGTTTTGGATTTGACGGCAACTATTTTAGAACTGGACCTGTAAATAAGTATACATGAAGCCTAAAACGGCCGACGGGCGAGCCAAAAACTCCTTCTCTCCCAATCTTCACATGCTCAGGGCAACGCTCATTTAAGCGTTCCCCACGGTTACAGAATTCATCTTATCGAAGTCATTCTTGTCCTCAGTTAAGGCTAGTGCACAGATGAGACATTATATCCAAGCCAACGCCTCATTTACCTTATACGGAGAGTACGCCGCTCACGTTAGCCAGCAACTTTGAGGATGCCTTGCTTTGTCACAACCAGGGGTCATCACGCGCAGTTGTAAGTCAACTTGAGAAGCAGTAGGACAAGATTTCAATAGAAAAATTAAGAACATTATTTACACGGTTTTCTATTTACACACAACTTTTACTTGCGTGATCACTTCGGCTTTCATATTTCATATTCTACCCTTTGTCTATACCAGCGATTGTCACCGGATGCCCCTAGGGACCGAAGACATTTCCCTATTTACACATACACGAGCCGAACGAATGCCAAAAAGTGAGGCCAAGAGAGTAAACAGGCCTTCAGTCGCTGGCTAGCCTTCGATGCGGTCAGATCGAAGCTGATTCACGGCGCTTTATTGTCGCACACCAATATACTCCTCACTTTTTGGCCTCGCTCTGATAAACAATCGCTGGTCTATATTGTCTGTCTATATGTACTGTCTAATCAACTCGGAAACTTCTCTTCCTGCTTTAAAAACTACCATTTTAACTTATTTAATATGTAGTCCCAAACGGGCCAAGCCAAGCTTCTGCTATTTAAATTTTTCGCACAAGAGAAAGGGACCTACAGTTTAACGCCCAATCCGAACGGCAAAGTTTGATTTTAACGTATTTAGCACGCAGCTAACATTACCTTATTTTCTTCGCGTTTATTTCATGTTACAAGGTGGGGGTAGCCTCTCGGTTGGTTGGGGGGGGGGGTGGGTTGTTATTTTATTTGGGGTTCCCCCAAGGGTCACTTGAACGTTAAACGTACCGATGCAAATCTAACGTTGAACTCAATCCAATGGTTATAGTTGGTTCCTTTTAGATCGGAAGCGATTTGTAGAACACAAGGAACCAAGTTGGAAAAATGCGTCAATCAGGCCTGTTCCCTCCTCTTCTTTCAAATTCAAATAAATAAATTTGTTTTTTGATTTGAAATAAAAAAAAAACCCTCTTTTTTTTTTATTTAACCTTCTTGAAGGCAAAACGTTTCGGGGGAATTCCTTAATCGTTTCTTAGAAACCACAACTCTTACCAATTCCGATCAATTCGCAATAGATGGCAACGCTATAGTGGCAACGCTATAGGACTATTTCGCCATCAATGTCGGAACAAACTAGCTGTAATATACTACGTTTATGCTATGAAATTCACTAATAAAAAATTTATTCCTGTTTATGCAGCTTTTATAAATTCACAAAATGACCACCTTTTTGGCAGATGTGGCAGCACCAACACAAACTTAAGTAGGCTGCGCCTCTGGATTTTAATAGGGTGGTAACACATAAAGGCGGGGATCAGCTGTTCGATTGTAAACAAAGGAAAATTGAAATTGATTGCGGAGGACATTAAAATTTTTTGATTAAAGGAGAAAACACAAACTTATGCAGAATGTTCCACAGTGGAGGCATAAGCGAACGATGTCGTTGGTACAAGCCAGACGAGCATTCCAGGCGATGTGCAGCCTTCTACTCATGCAGTATTATCCAGCTGCCATTTGAGCGGCTAAAATGTTTAAAAATGTTGAATCTCAGCAACAGGAACTGCGTCATTTTCAGATATTTCGGCGTTGACAACATCGGACTCCGTAGACCTTTCATCCTTTAATTTAAAAAAATGGAGTCAAAATCGTCAACAGATGTGTCGACACCAACAGCCGCTGATACAAGACGCGTCCCAAATAGCTCATTCAGTTCGTTAGGTGCAGTTCTCTCCAGAAGTTTTTTTAAGCAACCGAAGCTTAGTTTTTACTTGCCGCTACATTTAAACATATTTTTAGCCTTTAAATTGTCGGAAAGAGTTTTGTATTTGACGTAGTTCTTTTATTTTTCCATTGAGCTGGCTTAATATGTTGTTTTCCTTTACTAAGCCAAATTCATTTATTCTGAAAATCCATCTTTATGGATATTTATGTGCTTGAAACTTTTTTTTATGTGCGCAAACAATTGGCTAAAATTTATGAACAGCTGTTTGCTAAGGCACAATGTTACCAGACATTGAGAAAAAAAGGATCTGGTAGCATCTGCGCAACTTAAGTTGGCTACGCCACAGCATTTCATGAATTGACGTCGAATTCATAGTCAACTTTCGTGTGTAAGTCGAATTCATGAAATGGTGTTTATGCACGCACTTTCGGACCCATTTCATGAAATGATTTTGCAAAATGAGCATAGCATAAACGTAGTAATAGACACTGACCCCTGGATTTTTAGTAAAGGATCAAAGTCCTAAAGCTAAAGACAAAAAAGCCATATTTTATTATGGGAGAAAACTAGGTTGTTCAAATCGTAGGAACTTTAAAGTACTCGTAGCATAAATTATTATAGTTTACTTTATTGATAATGTTTCATTTTGAAAACAAGTAGCCTTTTTGAGCGTTCTTATAAAATCATTTACTACATTCTAGTTTTCTCCCATGAATTTATATGTATTTTTTTCAATCTTTAACGCTATATCTTTCCACCCTTTAAAAATCAAATGAGAACGTGGTTTGCTTCTCATGATTAGTAAAGGAGCTGAACATAAGATCCTAAGCAATTTACTTTTCGGTTAACTTCAAAAAATTTTTTCAGATTCAAGATTGAATTCAGTTTTTTCCAGAACGTTCGTTCTACTATTTTCTTAGGCTATATTACTAAGTGTAATACAGCAAAAAATTGGGATATTATTAAATAAAAAAAGATTTCAACACCAGAAGATTAATCGTTAGTCTATTGAAAAGAAAGGATATTTGTTAAAAATCCATTGAATGAGTTTCAGTATTCATTCGGTTTTAGGTTCCCATAAAGAATATTAATAATATTCATTTAATGTTACATTGATCTTAGATTTTCATCCAAAGGAGCTGAAAATTGTGCAAAAGAAATGAAAAATGTTTATTATAATATCAAAAGAAAATTATGAACAAACTTTTCATTCCATAAGGATTTTAAGTGGATCTTATTTCTGTGTAATAAGCCTAGAGTAGGGTTGAAATGAATTTAAACTAATTGTCCAACCTTTGTTTCAGGTGGGCATACCCGGTGAGAAATATTTGGGCAAAGATCCTGAAGGCTGGGAGTACACCAGTCATGATCTGTGGAAGAAGGTGGGTTCTTTAAAAGCTAAACTTCATTTTCCTTTCTTATCCAACTAAGCTCTTCTCCCTTTGCTGTCAATAGAAAGTAGTATGGAAATCTCACTGGAAGAAAATCTGGAAGCCAGCCAAAAAACAAATTTGGGTGCCCGAAAAGAAACTGGAGTGGAAGGAGGCCTGGAAACAATACTGGAAGCCAGGCAAAAAAGAAATTTGGACCGATAAACTGGTAATTACCCTTACAATTTTTAGATTCAAACAAACCTTAAAAACTCTAAACCTCACCACAGGAATGGAAAGAAGCCTGGAAGCAGATATGGGTGCCGGGCTGGAAGGAGATTTGGGTGCCTGGCTGGAAGAAAATCTGGAAACCCGTTGTCATCTCAGAATGGTTCCCCGCTCCCGATCACCATGACCATCATCATGCGGACTGGGATCGCAAAGACAAAGAAAAGGTGGTGTGGAAACGTGATGACACCAATGCGGCGGTCAAACCCACCCAATTGCAACCCGTGGCCAGTGCTGACTTTCAGTCCAAATCGTCAGCTGCAGCGCCAGCTGCCACCTCGCCAACATTCAAATTTCCGGGTGCGTAGATCGTTACGCAGCCCCAAATTGCCATGCAAGCTCCTGTGTAAATAGTTGTACAACCAAGTCAATTAGCTCATAAGTTCACCCTGTCCAATTGCTTTGGTCACTTTTTTAAATTATCTCTAGACTTAAAACTGTGAGTTTAATTAAACGAATAAATACAAATACATAAAACTAGATTCAGTCTTTCTTTTCCGGCTGCCACTCGCTGGTGGGTACGGCATTGGGCAGCGGCACCCACTCGTTGTGTATGGTAGGAGTCCAGACTTTTTTCCACACCGGCTCATAGATGCGCTTGGCTCGCCAATATTTCACCCAGCGTGCATTCCAAGTGGTCTTGTTGGCCCAAAAGCCGTCCGCCTGCGGATCGAGGGTGTCGGTGTGTCGCACTCTAAAAGTGTGTGTGTGTGGAGGATAGGTGAAAGTGGTCTAGGTAAGTGATTATGTAAGCTCACATGGTGGTGGTCTTGCCGGCTAGACAGCAGGCTATAACCAGACACAGCAGTATTAGACGCAAAATGAAGCCTTCATAATAAGACATCCTGTGGCTAGTTGTGGCCCCCTTCATGTTTCGCAATCGAATGACAACTTTGGCAAGTTTTCTTTTAATTTTTAAAGCACAATTTCTTATTTATCTGCAGCCTAATTGAAATTCAGAGCACCCGGGTGGAGCTGGGGCTGGGGCTGGGTAAATGAATTGCAAATTCCCGCACTTGGCACGATCTGCGCGTGTCATCTTATATAATTCCAGTCCAAATGCAAATCCAAACAATTTGGTTTAGTTTTCTTTAATGTTGAAAATAAAAATAAATTGTTTGCAAATGATAAGCCCAACTAATACCAAAAAAAAAGAGAGAAAAAAGTAAATGGTAGTTAACATAACTTTCGTTTTCGTACAATTTCACGCCATATTGTCTATCAGTGTTGGGTGAGTTCATGTGAGTAAGTGAACAATAATGAGTTGAGTAGGGTTTTCTTTATACTAATGCATGCTTAGATGTTCAGTTAATCACTCAGTTGCTTCTTTTGGTTCAGTTGTTCATCCAGGCAAAAGCTTGTATTACATTCAGTTTGCTAAACTTCTCAAAAACGTCTCTCTTGAGCGCCTATAACAAAGATTCGCTTAATATTCTCTAAACGGTTTAGAAACGAGCGTTAAGATATATTTGCTACCACACTGAAAAAGAAGATTCATAAAGATCCATTTGCAATGGACAGTTTGTTATACCTATTATAATATCCATTCTTCATATCCGTTGGAGAATTTTCAGATCCATTGGATGAATATCTAAGATCAATTTAACATTAAATGAATACCTTTTTACGTTAATAAAACTGTTCAGTCCAAATGGATAACAAAATCCTTCAATGGACGATTCGTTTTTACTTATATGTTGGTTTGGTTTTCTATAGTTTAATCCGTTTTGATTTCGAGCAACTCTCATAAGCATTATTATCTACGAACCTAAGTTTTTAGTAGTTTCTACTTCTATCCACAAATTTAGCTTAACACTTAAACACATAATGGAATAGTTTGTCTCCATCGACTACCTTTTCTTAAAAGGCAAGGCAAAACCTACGCAAAAATTATTCTTTGACGTGACTGATAAATAAAAACTTTCATATAAATAAGTTTGTAAGTTCAAATATAATAAATTTAACCCAAATAAAAAAAATAAAGCTTATGCCTTTCTTCCGATAAGCAAAAGTTTTAAAAAATCTTACAATTTCTTAAAATATTTAATCATTGGAATACCATACAGATATCTTTAGAGATTTTCCTACAAACGTTTGCCTTTCTAAAGCCAAGTCACACAGGCAAACAAATTGACAAACTTTTAAGGAAATTTTAGCTAAATTGACCATATTGCTGAACTAATTAGCCATATTTGATCAAAATATAAGTGAATAGAACCATAGTTTATGTTTTAAGTATTTAGGCGATTTTTCATCAAATTTCCAAAAATTTGGGCAAATTATTTGCCTGTGTAAACTTAGCTTAAGTAAAACTGTACAGTTTCATGTTCCAACTGTTCTTTTAAGTACGCACCACTTCAATGAAATAGCTGAATCTGCTTTAAAAAAATGTTTTCTTTTGGTTCAATAACTTTTCTGTTATCTAGTCAATAAATGTGACTGAATCCAGAGATTTACACGGGTGCACTACAACTACTAGTGAATTGCTTCCGTACTTGATATTTTGCATATTTACTCAGGGCATATTTGTGCTTCGCTTATGCAGTGCCAACGATAACCTCTGCCACTTGGGTGGCTCATTTCTTATACTCCTGCGAATAGAGAGCGTGTGCTTTTGTCGCTCTCTCATTTGTCTCTCTCTTTCTTGAGACTACAACAGATTTCCCCAGCCATAGCTCCTGGGGCAGGATCATACTTGCCAATTGACAGCGAATGCTAGCCGAAGTCATACTTCAATGTGTGTTAGAGAGAGACACAATCTCTTCTTGGGGAACCCTGGACTACAATAACAATTTAACGGCGTTTACCGTTGCTTCTTTGAAAGCAATAGAGAGAGCAAGAGCAATAAAAGTTATACTTGCTTATGCTTAAGCTTAATAGCGAAGGTTTTCTCCGCCTTGCTGCTTGAGAGGCTAAGCCGATGGGTGGATGAAACCGACCAGCTAACAGAGTTCCAAGCAGGGTTACGAAAAGGCTACTCCACTACACGACAATATATTCAGCGTCACCAGTATCTCTAGAAAGTATATTGTTAGCGGAGGTTGTATGCTTTTTTCGTCGACTTTAGTGCAGCATTCGACTCCATCGACCGAAAGGCGCTAATGTATAAGTTGAGCAATTTTGGCATATCAACCAAATTTATTAACATTCTTGAAAGCATGTATGAGAGAAATGAAGCAGCCGTTTGGGATGGAGAAGTTTTATCCAACTGGTTTCCCACAGAGTCGGGTGTTAAGCAAGGATGCTTGCCCACTAAGCCCACTTTTGTTCTCGATCTACCTCAATGATGTGTTGGACTACCTACCAGAAGGCATTCACATAAATGGGTACGAGATAAAGTCCTTATTATATGCCATTGTGGTGTTTGCAGAGTCGCCAAGAAAAATGCAAAATATGATAAATGCTCTGCAAGACTATTGTAAAACCTTGTTTTCAAAAAAAACTGGACGAGACTTGCTCTTGAAGAGAAATGGTACTTGGGACAGACCGGGCTTGAAGTGGTGAAAACCTATAAATACCTGGGAGTGTGGATCTACCATAATGCGCAATTTAAATACCATTTGCAGGAAAAATTGAAGGAGGCAAAAGTAACGGTAAATTGCACCTGGAAATCTCTCCTAAGCAGAAAAGACGTACCAACGAGCACCAAATACAAACTTTTTGAAACAGCCGTGAGGTCCATTGGGGGATTGTGCAGTACGATGAGGTTGAGAACCTGCTGAAAAAGCTATTCCGACTGCCCAGAAACACACCAAACAGAATGCTACATTTGGAAACGGAATTGTCACCTCTCCACATATTTACCGCGGACATGCACTTTTCCTATATGCAGAAGGTTTTTCGCATGCCCGAAAATAGACTGCCAAAAATATTGGCTCGGTTTCTGTTAAGTGGACGTCGTCAGTTCTTTCGGGAATGGGAACTTCTATCAGCCAAACATTGCGAAAATTTCAACCTAGAAGAATGCTCAGAGTGGGGATTATGGGCCACAGAAATTCTGAAAAAGATGGAAGCTTCATATAGATCATCGTTCGAGAAGCAAAATAAAGCAACTATAGTTCGAAACTAAACCTTGGGTTCGACGAGCTTGGGAACCAGTTCCGAACTAAACATAAGTATTTACGATAGGTTTGAACCTCCGGACCAAAACCAATGCATATTTTTTTGAGGTTTGCAGCTTGGGTTTGAACTGTTCTAGATAAAGGCGTTTAGGAAATTTTGGTTAGTGCGGAACTTGAGCTTTGTAATACCAAATTCAGGAATAGATTGATAAATATTTTTTAATATTTCTGGAAGTTTTTGTGTGTCGAAAAACTACATCAAACTTCTTTAGAGCAAATCTCAATGCTTTTTATCAAAAATCCAAAAATTATTGTTAAATAGTTCCATTTCTAGCCCCAAAAGTCTAAAAGGTTTTTATAGAAACATACATTTTTGCTTTAAAACACGAAGAAATGAATAATCCTTTAGGATTTTGGGGAAATACGGTAAGCAGAACTGTCTTTCTTAAAGATTAAAGCAGGGGTGCCCAGACTAAGCTTACGGCCGCGTGGAATGAAATACTAATGCACAAAATATATTTTAAGCAAGAACAACTACAGTAAATTTCTGTGTGTGCGAGCGAGTCGAGTGCCGTCTACGCTATGCAACTTTGTTGTTGCGTTCGAGTTTGCTAGAGACATCAGAGAGAAGGCAGAGAGACATATATGATGTTGTTGTTGCAGGGCTGCACTTGCCAACAACAAAACTTTAGCTAGGAAAGAAAGAGAGAGAAGCACGCATATGGATATGGATTGCGTCGGCCTTGTACGCGCCGCCATTCCTTTGCGTCAAACAACAACAAATGCGTGGCTTGCGGAATGGGCATGGGCGCCCCTGGATTAAAGTGAATTCCTAATCATTTGCCCTTACATCCGAACTCGAAAATACAAAAATTTCGAAGTGACTTTACAATTTCGGTTTGGCAGTTCAAAATCTTACAAAATAATCAAGTAACCAATCATATTCCTGTACTACTTTATAAAGTCATTCAAATATAGTTCAAAATTCAATCGATTATTTGAAAATCTCTAAAGAAAACACAGAGCAATCAGTTTGAATTGAACAACTGAACAAAAAAGAGCAACTGAGTAAGAAACTGCTTAACAGAGCAGCAACACGTGAGTAAACTGTATACCACTGACTTCACCAAGCCACCCAACACCATTGTCTATGTATACAGCAAAGCAAACTTAAAGTACATAGTATAATTTCTATATTTAAAGTGCAACAATTGTTTTATAGAATTTAAAGCCTAAGTTTGTTTCTTTGTTACAAAGTAGTTTCCAATTTTCAATTCATTTCAATATTTTCGCTTTCGTTGTGTGGAGTTAGGCAAACTATGGCACCCGAAAATAAAGTAAAGTAATTGACTTAAGCTAACAATAATACAATGGTACAGCATACAAAAAGAACATTGCTTAACACAAACTTAAATTGAACAGCAAAAAGCCTTGAATATATCTTGATTAGTGTTTGATTTCGTTCACTCCCCCAACTGCGCCAGTGTCAGTCTTTTGAAATACCATTTGAAATCGGTTTACAAATCGTTTTTGTTCGTTTTTTTTTTTTGTTTTGGGAATGTTTTGCTGTTTGCTTCGTTGAGTTTTGAGTTTCAAAAAAGTGGTTGAGTTGGGGTTTACAAAGCCTAAACAGTGAGTACATTTAGAATTCGAGAATTGATTTTCTTTCCTTTTTGCTTTCACTCAAAGGACATCAGATTGGCTGGCAATGGTTTTGGCACACGCATTGTGGCCAGCTTACAAATGGCATTTGTCCAGAGATGCGTCATCTGTGGGCTATCCGTGCGAAATTTGTAAATGGTGCCCAGAGTGCGGTGGTATAGCTCAAAGGTGTTCTTATGCTTGGTATTATCACTGACATGGGCATACCAACCATCCAAAGGACACACTTTGCAAGGCTCACGCTTGAAGTCGCTGCGTTCGCTGCCCTTAAACGACTTGGGCGGAAAATAGACCAATGAATTGGCCCAAATCTGTAGCCAATAGCGTTGCCAAGAGGCCACCGCCGGCTTGCGTCCTTCCTTTTGCACCGTCTTGCGACGTACACAGCCCTGCATGGCAGCCGCAGCCTCCGGTGACATAAGATCACAATCACTGCCTCCAAAATCACACATAATACCCTCGGCACTCTCCAGTGAGGTGAGATCTGCAGTGGACAAGGCATCGCTATGTTCGAGTACAGAATCGTCCAGTAAATGATGTCGCGGCTGTTGAATTGGATCAAGCTCCAAATGCAAATGGTGGGGATGACCGTCGCTGTAATTGTGTGGTGCTATTTTGCCAAAGATGCTAAGTAGGAAGGAGAGAAAGAGAAGACTTGTGTTAGTTAAAGTGTTATGAGGGGATTTTAAGTGCAGCAGACATCATGCAGGCAAGCTAAGGGTGATAGATGAGGCAACCGAGGACAAACTGTAGATGTGTGTGTGTGTATGAGAGCAAAGGAGAGATTCCTCATCCAAATGAAGCAAAATCAAAAGAGAGCATGTTGTGGTATGGGGGTTTTATATGAAGCATTTCCAACTTGGGTCCGTGCAAAAACTTATTTTTGTTGTTGTAAACAATTACCAAAAAATTCAGGGGCAAAATGAAAGTAATTGATATTGAGGGATTACTAGGGTTTCTTTCAATATCCTCAATCTGGTGGAGTACCAAAAAAGGGATTTTTAAGCTACATATTGAATAGAAGTCGATAAAAACTACTGCTGGTTTTGAATATCTTCGGTCATGAGAGGAGACCGAACTAATTTGCTAAAGAGCTGAGTCTGAAAGAGCGGCTCGTTCTGACGATGACTTCTCTCGCAACGACTCTCTCCGCTCACGACAGAGCACAGTTCTTTAAAAAGAGAGACAGCTAATTAGTAAATGCTTTTTGCACTGCTGCTCGACAAAATGCGACTCCCACCCACCGAAAGTCTTGTAAGGAATGACTTCTGAAGACATTTGGCTCTTACATAGGGGCTTGACCTGAACTCTGCGCTAAAATCTAGCCAGAGAGTACAGAAAAAGTAGCTTGAGTTTGTAAGCACAAAGGTCTACCTATTCCTACAGCTAAGACTTCGGTATGTGGGGAAAACACGGTCGATTTCGGCCATCGCTGACAACAACTCTTTAAAGCCGCGATGGCTTTCCAAGAAGTGACCAAGAGCGACGCAAAGCAATGTACCAAGGGGTTTAATAAGTAGGAAATACACAAGCAAGAAGATCTTTAAATCGCTACCTATCTGGAACTAGACCCCTGAGTTTCAACATCTGTTCTACAGTCAACTCTCTATCTGTCCCCCATTTCTTCCCAGAACACATCCGCTTTCCCATTCGTACAATTTTCATTTTGAGAAGCATACAGCCAGTCAAGAACAGTGCTATTTTCTCAAAGAGAGACACTTTACACTGTTGTTTACAAACCGAAGCAGGTTTTGCTTAATTTTTTTCTGTCTTTGAAGTTAATCACTATTTCTGAAGATAATTTTTTGCTATTTAGCAGGAAAGATTCTGGACTAGAAACTAGAATCAAAGTTTCCCTTGACTTTGTTACTTATTAGAAGAGGTCGCAAAAATCGGTCCCCGTTGCGCAAAACGACCGCTTTCACACGACCACATTAAGAGGAGAGAAACACATTTTTTGTTATTTTTTTCGCTCTGTCCAGATCACGCATTCAAAAAGGTCTTCTTCGTATTTATGCATCGTTGTGTAAGCTTACAGCATAGGTTCGGCTAACAATATGAATGTATGCGACAAAATATACTGGCTTTCTCGTTCTCTCTCACACTGACTCGCTCTCTGCTTATGCTAAACTCTGGCGCTCTTTTGAGCCTGCAACCTTTTCAACTAACATTTTTACAGTTTGGTCTTCGAGAAGCACGCATTTTATAACCGATTAACTGACTTGGGCCTGGTATGGGGTATGCTCTCACTGAACAGTGAGCGCGATTGTAGCACACATTCGGTTGAGGAAAGCACGAGAGCGTTTTGTTTTTTCGATCAGTGACGTGAGCAGTGCAATCTGAACAGTTGAAGAGTTGTTTACGAGCTATGCTTACAACTTACAAAATTATTGATTCATTGAATTGTAGCTCATGTCATGACTCATGAGGCATGATCTTTATGATCTGTGTGAAATTACTCTGCTCAGATCAGCTCTATAAAACAACTAGATCAATCATTCTCATAACCTATGTCAGAGGCTCCCGAAATGAGCTTACGGCCGCGTAGAGCAAAAACAACCACAAGAAATAGAAAGAAATAAAATAGCATAATGCGATAATCAGCAGAATGGGCTTGGGCACCCCTGGCCTAAATGTTAAAAACATTTAGTCGAAATCGCGATAAAATAGACAAATTAAGAACCATTTCTGGTTCTTTACAATCGCTTAACGGTATAGGCGTACCAATCTCGTCATCACACCAAGCTTAGCAATGTACTGACCTTGTCTTGCCCTAGATGTCCTTCTCATCTTAGTTTGGGTCGTCCCCTTCTGCCGACTTTTTTAAAGTCTTTCGCTTTCCAATTGTTTCTTACTTATCTTTATCCAAGGAACCACAGCAGCTTGAACCTAGACAAAACAGTTTTAGGCCCCTCACACAAAAAAACGGAGTTGAGCAGAGCTAGCGGAGCTTACGAATTTTACATACAAAATGCCCAGCTCAGCTATGTGCTTGTTGATTTTCTAAGCCGATATGCCCCACTCTCCGGTACGCTGTCTGTGTGCGGTGGGCCTTAGATTGATGAGTTAAATCTTTTTCCAAAAGTTGACGCTAAAGACACTTCACTCATGGAGGGCTTTACTTCCACAGAGAGACCCTCACTTAATGGTCTCTTCTTGACAATTCTCTTATGTCGTTCGACTTATTCCGACTGTCAAGCTGCCACTAAAGCTTTCTCGATTAACATCGGCGACGGACTTTAGTCAAATCCCCAGTACTTTATTACTAGCGTTTGGGTATTTGTAAAATCAGTCGTCAGCGCTGCCACAAAAGAAAGAGCGTAATACGGAAAACTGGAATTAGGTCAGAAGGACACATCAACCCACCTTCTGGCTAATAAATAACCCAAACGAATATAATCGTTTACCTATAGCAGAGTCTGGCGCGTAACTATCTTCTGGGCATACAACACTGCTCTATGGCAGTCGACACCCAAATAGTATAAGCTACTGGCTGCGCGCTTTAGCAAAACTGGAAATAATTTTGTGAGGAAAAATATAGAAAGCACCAACACCTTTTAAGCGTCTGGCTTGCACTTCACTCTTTGTACCTAAGCTTAATTATTCGAATCCCAGAAGAACTTGTGAGATGGTTTTTAGGGGACCTAGCCCAGCGGGTCGCAGATTGCGGCTAGAGAAAGGCCTTTCTATGGAGGGGTTAGCTGCGGGTTAGTAGGTTTCACCCACAAATAAAGCAGTCCCGACAGCCAGCAGGTGTCACGCCGCAGTACACCGACGCTATTAATCCTGAAAAATCACTAACCTTTGTACAGGAAAAAGGGCTGCTAGGAGAGTTGTAAACTCAGTAGGGGGGCACAATAGACCAGGATTGGAAAAGAATTTTCCCTGATTAGATTTTCCCCAAGGTTGTAATCATTTTATGTTTAATAAGTCGGAATTAATGGAGTATTTCTTTGTTTTCAACACAATATCAACTTCTTTCCCCAAACATTTGGATAACATAAATTCATTTAACTTCTCAATGAAATGATAAACAAAATTTGTTAAATATTAATACAAATCTGATGCAGAATTTTAAATAATTTTCATTTCAGTTAAAGGAAAATAAAACACATAACCACAAGCTTTTAGCACTCACCGGCGGCATCTGCAACGCTTGTTGGAGATTGTGCCAATGCCCGGCGCAATCATCACAATGCAGCATTGACATTTTTGAGCAAAGTTGCGCGGCAGGCTACTGCTGCGAAATCTAGGATGCCGATTTCAGACAACAACAAAAAAAAACACACACAAAAATGCCAAAATCAAAAAGTGAAAAACAACACACAGTTAAAGGATTAATTAAAGACCCGGTGTAAGTCCAATTTGACGCAGTGATTTGAGGTGGAGTTTAAGAAACGAAACCGAAAGAAGTGATTTACATTTATATATAGAGAGAGAGTGAGAGTGAGAGAGATAAGCTTAATACTCACTTGGTGCCCAGACTGCGACATTTTCGATGGCCTGGCACAAATTTGGTACCGCTGGCCAGGCGCATGGAGCCAATTGTTTTGGCAGGTGAGAGATTTAAACAGCCCAAAGCGGGGGTGACAGCTTCCACATTAAAAGATTCCTTAGAACTGCAGCTAGATGAGCTGGGACCAGAGGGTGAGGTGGGTTCCAGGCTCAGAGAGCGTCTAAATAAATGGGGGAGGGGTTAAGAATCAAATTTCACTTATTAAATAGATTTCTAATTACTTGTACTGATCCTCCTCGAATATATTCTGCAGCTCTTCAATGTATCTAATGGAAGTGAGATACTTTTGTGTGGTCTCATGCGGCTGCAAATGCGTATAGTCCGATTGCTGATAGTTGGAAATGACACGTAAAATATTATTCATCTTATTCCGTCTCTGCTCTGGCTCCAGACCACCCTTATGTGGATGGGCCAAATCAATATAGATCAGATCGGTGAGGAATAAACCCAAATAGGGTATGCAGGGCAGGCGTAGACTCTCCAAATAGGCACGCAAATTGGCCCAATTGTTTTGTTCACTGAAAATATCCTTAAGCCGTTCGAAACTTTGGCGATCCTTTTTGGACAGACAGGCCCAGGTTTTGTTCAAACGATAAATGCTGGCACTTTGCATGGCCGAAATGATGGCGAACAACGAATGCAGATTATTCAGCTCGTGCAGTTTTTTGGCCACCTAAAAACAAAGAATTTTTGGTAAGCCAAAGCTAAAACGGAGGAGGAGGAGTTAGTTTTCCATTTACTTTGATAAAATGTGTCATTATTTCGGCACGCTGCTTGGGTTGTTCGGCATTCAAAATCTCCTGCACGGTCCAAAAGCTGGTATGATTGAAACGCTTGGTAAATGCCACAATATTTGGTGTGACCACATGCTTATCCTTTTTGGTCCAGGCACAGCTGCTTAGCTCATCGGGCTGAATCAAAGCAAAGACGGGGAAATCCAGCAATGTGATCTGATTGGCCAAAATATCGGCGGGTACACGTAGGGCGCTTAAAATGACTGAATCCAATTGCTTAATGGAGCCATGTAAGGGCAGGCTTTGCGATTTGGACGGCAATGCGGCGGCGGCGGTGGTTCTAAGGGGAAAATAGGATTAAAATTGGGTTTGGAAAGTTGATTTCAATTGAACTTACGCCATGCTGTAGTAACAACCAGGTGAATCTGGTGACGAGGACAAGCTGGTCAAACAACCTATAGAGTTTTTGCGTCGATTGCTCTTAATATTTAAGGTTTTGCTGGCCAATTGATCCATTTGTATTTCCTTTTGTTCCTTATCCTTATCCCTTAAACAGGCCAAGGTATGAGCATTGCCATTTGACGAACTACGCTGCTTAACCTGACGCTGTGGCATTTGTTGTGCTGGTTGTTTTGCAGCTGGTGAGCTTTGTTTATAAACCGCATAAGTTGCCTCTGCCTTATAGCCACCATTGTAGTCCGTTGAGGGTTTTCTGCTCAACTATATCAAATAATTAGTGGCAAACCATTTTGTATTCTCATCATCATAAACTTACCTCTGTGTAGCGCAGATTATCCGTAGACAAATCACGCGAGATTTCCGAGTAACGCATCATGGCAGCCAGGCAAATGTTTCACTGCAAAAAAAAGTTACAAATAAACAAAAGTTTATATTTATTTCTGATAAACGGTGCTTGCTGCTCGATTGTTCCGCACACTGGGCAGACTTTTTGTTTACTGAAACAAAAGTTGTGTTGTGTTTGTTCTGCATTGTGGCTTTAGTGCAACTTCTGGCACGCTTCGGTGCCCAATTTTCCATTTATGAGTCACGAATAGAGACCAATAGGAAGACCAAGCTAGCTGGCTTTTGTGGTCTGCTCTTTTATGGTATTTTGGGGGTGCATTGATAACTGGACTGGCTGCAACAACTTGTGTTCGGCGGTCAGCGGAAAGTTTTTTGTTTTTGGCTGGTTCAATGGCCCCGACGACTAGAGTGAAACGCTGTGCATAAAGAATGTCACACATTTCTCTAAGGTGACCCCGTCTAATTAATTTCAATTAAGTTTATAATCATTCTGCAATGACGTCCATTAGAAAGTGTGTGTGTGTGTGTGTGCTTCGATTATTTCGCATTGCTCAATGAAGCAAATGGAATTATTCGATTTGAAGATTAAACTGAATGCGCTACACTCAATCTGGGAAACTGACTTGATGCGCAATTCACTCATGTATACAACAGAAATTTGATAAGTAGACGGAAGCGTAAACAGAATTTCAAAGAATGCATCGAAATTGCGAGAAGAAAGAGCTGATTAGAATTTGGGCAAAACAAGGAACATTCGCTATAAAATATTCAACAGAATTTTTTTTATCAAATATCTAAATATGGAAATTTATTTTAATTAAATGACTCGAAATTTGGTTTTTCAGAGAAATTCTATAAATATTTTCAAAAACAAAGAAAGAATTTTCATGATGGAGATAAATGCTGACTTGCAGTAGATAGTCAAAGACTGCTGATAATGAGACTGGAAGGTTCCTGAAACAGCTGTACAGTCTACCAGTTTACTTTGTGCTGTGGCGTGCTTCTGTTTTAAAGTTATGGGCAAACATAACATGATCTCGAGCCTGCTAAAACTTATTGAAATTGTTGTTGGTCACTTTGCTTGCGACCAATACACAACAGGTAAGAATAAGGGTTTTGGTTCTAAGCAGTGCATACACAAGTAATTGTTTGCATGTGTTGTGTTTGCCTATACTTGGTGCCGTGCATGTATACGATCATTGCTTTGCTATCTCCGGAGCAATTACAAAAACAAAGCATAGGGCTGGACAAGGCTGGTCTATATTAAGCAAACATAACACTATTTTTCATGAGATTCGAGTTTTGTATGTATTATATATCTTATACCTTATACCTTAGGGCGAGTCTGGATAGTCCCGGCATGGACAGCTTACGCGAATTCCAGAAGATTAAGGGATTACTTTCCATGATGTTTGCGGCAACCTAAGGTATAAATTCTTGAAAGGCCTTTTATAATCGACCTTTTATGGGCTGCCATAAAGTCAACAAACGGGTCATCTGAATTTTCGTCATATTAAAACTGTAAATCTGCTTCTCTTAAATGCGTTTGCACTCGCTACCCAGATCACCGAGTGACCAACTCAGAAATATCATAAAATATCCCAAAATATTATCGATATTTTGGACCAAAAAATATCATGATATAAATATATCAGTTTTAAAAATATTATAGATATATTGATATTTTAATATATTTTCAACAACACTAAATACTACAGATATGGTATTGAAAGTCACAAAGGAGTTTAGACTAAAGTATGTCAAAAATTTTTTGGGCATTTTGACTAAAAAATTAAATAAGATATTGGGAATTTTTAAGGTGATCATATCCAAAATATGCTTTTGATATCCTGTACCCCTACCGAATAAGAGCAGCGTGCCTCCTGCGACCTTTAAGCTACAAACAAAAGAAACGAATAACCATGGATCGATGGCAAACAATTGACACATGTGAAATATCTAGACTTACATGGCCTACCCTTAATACTAGAAAATCAACGGCGTTACTTCGTCAAGAGAGAGTACTGGACACTGCCTAATATTAAGACACGCCGCTAGGCTCGGCATCAGACTTAATGACTTCTGTAGAAGTGGATGAGGAGGAGAGTGTACAACACCTTCTCTGCCATTGTTCAGCTCTTAGCAGAAGGCGACTTACAGTTCTGGGTCGTCCTTTTCTAAACGATTTGCTCGCTGCTCAAATTTCTACTATTTTCTAAATGGTTTAACGTGACGAGAGCGTAGAAAGGGTTAATTGGTAACAAAACGGGCCTTCATTGGCCTAAGTGAAGAAATAGGATTCTCCTATACTAACCTAACCTACCCTGTACCCATTGAAAACGGGTAAAAGGAGTTATGAAGTTGTGCAAATTTATGTAACATGGAGAAGGAAACATGAAGTACAAATATTTTTAATCAGCATCATCAGCCGAGTCGATTTAGCCCTGTCGGTCTGTCCGTGTGGGTCAGTGTATTAACGTATTAGTGAAAAGTTTGATTCAGAGTCCCGAACCTTACCATAAAATTATTATGAAATTTCGATTTTTATAGCATCTAGCAGGCTTTCTGATGATAATATCGTTATATTATATTGTAACCAACTTCCAAACTGTTGTCAGATTAGACCCAACAGCTCTTGTTTGAGAAAAAAATATTCGATATCCGTTTTTCGCTGCCTCTTGAAAAGCTTTTAGAGCATAGGGCATATACATGCAATTAGGTTCAGTGCAATTCATATGTACAAACCAAAATCAGATCAAAGGACCCATTTCGGTAAACGAATTTCACAAAATTTTAACTTCCGCAAAATTTTTGCGATTTCAAACCGGGTTTTTGACCAAATTTGTAATCAAAATAGCAACTTGGCTCACACTTTCAAAATTATAATACTACTATAAAACATTTGAATAGCTCTAAAAGTGCTGCTTAGAAACTCAAAATGAAGTTCAGAATATTGAGACTATCGTTTTGAAGTAGAAATGTGATACTTTCACAAATCATTCAGCAACATCCAAGGAAGGAATGTTGTCTATCCTTAGTAAAAGCACATCAATCTGGCATCGCTAAGAATTTGTTTATATATGGTTCCCCCAAAAGAAACGTTATTTCCCCAATCCCTAGGAAGCGATCAAATTTCTCGACCAAGTATCATTGAAGAACTGCTTTAGATTAAACAACTTTTTTAGGCAATTTTTTATAAGATGTCACGATATTTTATCAAGTCTTTTCAGCTGTGGGAGGTTGGAATCCACAAAAACCGGTTTTAACCATGTTTATCTTAGCTGTTCTCCTACGCATTTCGGCAGTCTTTGGAGTCGGTTTATTTTGAAAGAAATTACACAAGATAGTGTATACATAAGGTAATTAATATAATTTTAATAGATTTTAGGGAGGATTCCACATATTTATCGGTATCTGTTTAAATTCCGGGTTGAATTCCTGTTTAAATTTAATTTTTCTAGCAGTTAGAAAAAGTTATTCACATTTTTTTTAAGGCATTTGATAAACAAATATTTTTAAATTAACTCTTCAAGTTCTTCTGCAATCAAAGCTAGTCCTGAAGAGACATTATCTTACAGCCTGCTTCCTCACAGAATTACAAATTAATATATACAATTCTTTTCCGACTCTTTTTATCTTCCCACATGTCAGAGAGCCGCAAAATTGTTCAATTGCAGCGCATTTACAAAAATATACAAACCAGATCCGATATAGATAAAAATAATAAAAGCAGAAAAAAAACCAGACAAGGCGAAACCGTACAAATTATATACCAAAAACACAACCAGCAGACAGACGACTGCCTCAAGTTTTCAGCAAATGGATTTTATTGACCATTTGAACTATTCCCCCCTGAACATGTGTATTTTCTTTCCTTTTTTGTTGTGGGCCCAGAACAATTTATGAAGATATCAAATGCAATTAAAGCCAAAAACAATTCACTCACTGATGTGTTTGTTTTTTCGGTCAGAGTTATGAGGCTTCCACTTTTTATGCAAAACTCTAGTATGTATAAGACGATGGGACGCCCACTGCTCAGTATGTTTGTTATTTTTACATAAATTTCTTAACATCAAAATAAACAAAACGAGACTGCAAAGTTCGAGGAAATCCACATTGTTTATCACAAATGTGCAATTGTATTTAAATACAAACATGTGTACATACAATTGTGTGCTTAAGGAACCTCCGCCATATTTGTGAGTGGGCGTTAATTTTCCATTCCATTGATAAATCCCAACGTGGGCTGTTTGGAATTTCTCTCTCAAAAAACTAGAAAAACAAAATATGCTGCCCTTTTTTTCCCCAGCTGATTTCTACCGACCCTGAGATGACTTGGTCAAGTTGTCAGCTTTCTTTTTTTTTATACAAAAATTTTACACGAGCGCAAGGTCAGGCAGCAAGTGTCGTCAAGTTCAATAACCGACAGAGATTTGTGATTATTAAATGAAAATGATTTTCTTTTATGTTTTTGTATCTTGTTGAATTTTAATAACCTTCAGCTGGCTGCGATTATGGCAGACATTGGAGGTGCGATTAACTGTTCTATATTTGCATTTTTAGCACAAATAAAATTTATATGAAAAACTAAAAATTACACTAGTTTATAGGCAAAAAGCCTTAAGTGTGTTTGAATTGGTGATTTCGAATATCGGTTTCAAACTTACATTTTAAGACATATCTGAATTCAAAAACGTTAGATAAAGTCAAGAAAGACATTAACAGAATGTTGGTAATTGAATTTAAAACATTGTTTTCAAATCGGTTTAGAAGTTTGAATGCGCGCCTATCATAACATGTTCCGTTCTACAGAATGACACAAAATGAAAGGAAATAGGCGTTCAAACACACATTTTTGGTCCAAATTTGAGATATTTTTGACTAATTTTTAATTTTTGAGGAACCTATTTATAGAAAAGTAAAAATTTGCCGTGCGTGCACATACTCTGGCTATCATAACAAAAAAAACTGCATGCAATTTGGTGCACTCGTTGCGGAGATAGCCCCTTACACTCAAAATTTTTTCTACAAATTTATCAAACTCGCTAAACTTGTACTCATAACTGTTAATTATAAAGACTCTACAATTAAAAAAATTAAGTTTTTCTCACTTAAACTAGTGTTTCGACCGATTGTTCCTACATATGGCAGCAATGTGAAAGCATAAAATACTCATAAATATCAAGTTTTGAAAAGATAGCATTGAAAATAAACAAATTTTTTTGTTTAAGACATTTTTCCTGACCTATCTTTTGTATGGCAACTATGGTAGTTGTCCGATTTTCATCAAGCTTAGTGACATCATGAAAATGCATAAACAACTTTTAAAAACTAGTTTGGAGGATTTTTGCAATAGTTTTCCTTACTAAAACTAGTTTTTCGACTGATTATTCCTGTGGCAGCTATATGTATAGTTACCCGATTTGAATCAAACTTGGACAGAATTGTTTGATAGCATATAATATTAATTAATAACAAGTTTAGAAGCGGCAGAGCTGAAAACAAAAAAGTTTTTCTAACTGAGACATGATTCCAGACATATCTTTTGTACGGCGGCTGTACTATATAGTTGTCCGATTTTCAATAATCTTGGTGGAGTTATGAGAAAGCATAGAAAACTACTAAATAGCAGGTTCGGATACGTTTGCGTGGAAGACAAAAAATTTTTCTCACTAAAAAAGTTTTCGACCGATCGTTCTATGGCAGCTTAACATATAGTGTAGTGATACATCACCTGTCGTTAGCGAGTGTGCTCCCATCACTACACTAACGACTGGTGATGCAGCGTATACCGAACCATCACTACACTAACGACTGGTAATGCAGAGACGTACCGACACGTCCCTACACTAACGACTGGTAATGCAGAGTCGCACCGACGCACAGTGGTTTCTGCCATAGGCCAAAAATAAAAAAAGCAAAGTCAGAATTTTGGCTTTGTAAGTGTCATCTCTTACTTATAATTGACCAAGCTTTTTTATTTTTATGTTTTGTTTCATTTTAACGGTACTCTATAAGAATTGCTTCCAAAGAAAGAGCATGAAATTCATTGGTTACTGAAAAGTGAGCAGCGTGAGATCCAACTAAAACTTTAAAAATATTAAAACTATTCTAATCAATCAGATATTAAGAAAAATTAAATTGAATATTATAAATAGAGGTATAAACTTATTTTTTTTTTTATTGTGCCGTTGTCCATGTGATATAATTTCAGCTGAGGACATTCCCATAGAAAATTCGTTAGGCAAATAACATGGCTGGTGGATAGGCTGGTAGCCGGTAGTAACGATTCTTTAGCGGATTCGTTAGATCCAGTACCGGTACAGGGAAATAACGTAATTTTATTTGAAATTATGTTATACCTGAAGGGTAAAAATTTTAAAATTGCTCTACACATCTCGCAAAATTTTTCAATTATTAATAATTGAGAGCTCTGCGAAATAAGGCTCCAAATGAAATGAGACCCCAAAAAATAAAATGCAATAAGGACCCAACAATTTATATAGAAAACAAAAACCACTATTTTTTTTATAAAATTTGGAGCATTATTTCCTTTTTTGGGGCATTAAATTTCAAAATGAAATCAGTCCCCAGAAGAAGAAATGAAATAAGACCGCAAAACTAATTTTTGGGCCTTTTTTAATTTCTAGGAGACAAAAAAATATGCTGACCAAAATTAATTTCATTTTAGGAGTCAAAAAAAATAAAAAAAAAAAAAAAAAAAAAAAAAAATATTGACAAAATTTGGACAACAAAATTGCGTGATAATCTGTGTTTAGGAAACCATTTTGAAATTGGGGTTTAATAAATTTTTCGAAATATTTCGTTTTGAGCAATAATATCCCAATTCTCCTTTAAATTGTCTTTGGCTTTGTCCACCTAAGAATAGAGCTGGAGAAACATCGATGATAACATCGATGCATCGATGTTTTTATCTAAGCTGCAAACATCGATGATTTTTTTTCACAATCGATGTTTTTGCAGCCCTACATAAACAAGACAAGGCCACGCTATTTTCTTATAAAATTAGCTTGGCGTCCATAAGAAAGGTAAGGTGACCAATTTGCGGTTCTGTCAATATGCAACTTCAAAAAAATGTGATTGGACCAAACCCTTTTATGTATGAATGTGGTTGATGCTTATCCATTTACATGCTATAATCAAAAAAAGTGCGATTTATTAAAACTCACAAATTTTCCATGATTTGAACACACACTCCCACTTTTAGTTCAAGAAATCTTTCGACTTCCCTGCCTTAACGACGTGATTTCCAAATGTTAGCGAATTGTGAGTTTTTAAATCAAGTACTGTGGCCAATGAATAACTAAAACAGTCCAAACTACAAATAATTTGTATGGCATTATTCGAGAAGTCGCCTCTCGGTGGAATAGTTTATATTTAAAAATAAAGCGAATTTTTCTTCTGTTTGACCATTTATACACAATTTTACTCTAAACTCTAAGCAGCTCCAAAAGCCCCCATATAGAAACTTTACAAGAAATGTCAGAAATCCTTACCTCTTAGAAAAGGGTGCCACTTTGCAAATTTCTTGGAGAAAATATGCCACTATTTCACTAATTATCCCACTAATATGCGAGATGCAGCGAAACACACAAACAATGGGAAGTGAACTGTCTGTCTAAGTCTGTCCAAGCTCTTTGAGCCCACTAAAAGAAGTGGCTAAAAAATACTTATGTATTCCGGCGACATCCACAGCTTCTGAAAGGACATTCAGTAAAGCTGGACAGACCCTGTCGGACCTTAATGCCAAAGAATTGGGAGCGTTTAATGTTCCTTTATAAAAATTTAAATAATTTTAAAAATACTTAAAAAGAAATATTTGATCTAGAACCCTAGAAGGGACATTGTTCTTATAATTTATCAAAATATCTCTATTTATTTTCAATTTAATCTCAAGCGAGAAAGTGATTTAGGAAGCTACATCACCAGACTCTTAAAAATTGAAATAAACATCGATGTTTCATCGAAATTGTAATAGTATCCAAAAATTATTTTTGTTTTCGCCTTTAAAATCTACGCCCCTCCCACAAAAACAAATTTTGTTCTCAAACCCAACTCGATGAACCTAAATTCAGGTTCGAACCGGGGTTCAGGATTGTTTTGTTTTCGCTGACTCAAAAAAATTTATGTTAATTGGAAAAACTTTTAACATTTTGTACATATTTGGAAGTTCAGAGTCTTGATAGTTGGAATAAAATATTTGAGCTCAGTAATAGTTACTTTAAGGGATATTTTACTTTAAAACCAAAGAGAAAATTTTGAACAAATTTTGAAAAAGTGACTAGAAAAGTTTACAAGATTTTGCAACAGAGAAGATATCAAACTTTCCATATGTTTATTTGGTCGCTAAACTCAAATCAAAAAAACTTGGGAAAATTTTGTAAAAAAATTTCCACATTCTCTCGGACGGACGGACGGACGGACAGTCATGCTGATCAAGAATATATGTCATGAAATTTTTGTAAACTAGTGTTAAAAAATAATCTCTATAGAATCGAGTGAAATTCTTTCCTGCTAAGTTCAACTGTTTGATCCTCAGTTTAAAAGCTTGACGCACTTGGCGCCTTCCATTCATCTTGTTTTTTTTAAGTTTTCAGTTAGGTTCAAGGGTCATAAATTGTCATACATTCTTTGGCTCTTATCAGTTGCTGCTGATTAAGCTCTGTATTAGTTGTGAATTTTTCATTGACAACTTGGGCCCATCTTATCAGCGGAAATAGCAGCAGCAGCAGCAGCTAATCAGGCTCAAGTTTAAAATTCATTATCAAAAGTATTTAGTTCTTAATGCACATACATAAATGCATACATAATATGTACATACGTATTAGACATACATACATACAATGACTGTGGGTAACAAGAGAAACTGCAAAACAAAAGCTTAGGCAAAAGGAAGGCCAAACTAAATCGTCATGAGCTGAGGTTTTGTTTTTCGCGTTCTGTTTTATGTGATCCGCGTTACTTAAGTGGGTCAGTCATCATCTTCTAGAAAGAAATGTGAACCATTTGCCCCATTGTTATGCGTGTGTGTGTGCGTGGAGTGGCTGTACTTGTAGGCTCTGGAGGAGAGAGAGCCTTGAAATTGAAATGGCAGGCCAAAACATCTGTCGCTGCTGCATCCTGTTTGAGCAACAGCTGGAAAATTACCAACTCAAATTTCGTCAAGGGGCGTTGCTGTATCTGTATCTGTATCTGAGTGTGTGTTTGGTTGTATCTTTATCTGCCTGATAACACAATTTGCTTATCAAATTATCTAATTTTAGCAAAACTCTAATGAGTTTTTTATTGATTTCACACCAGAAATTAGCCAGGATGATTCATTTGCCGGTAGAGAACAAAAAAACAAAAAAAAAGAACACCCCTTAACTAAATCGATAGCCATGAAATACACCTCCGCACACGCAAAATGCTAAGTATGGGATGGGTGGGGGGCCTACCCTACCCCACCATCTTAACGCTTCCCCCGTTTCGTAATCATCGAGCCCAAAATGAAAATTGCACTTGATACCTTTTTCTAATGCTCCGAGGCGACACTTGACAGAGACCGACACAAAAATAGCTTTGCATATTGTTATTTATAGCTAATGCCCCCCTCCCAACTTCCCTTCCCCTTCAAACACACGCCCCAAAAACTTACAATTGAAGCAGAGGCCAAGCCAAACCCCACTCAAGACATCATT